>JAGFPH010000660.1:247757-276493 GCA_018207615.1 Philaenus spumarius | reverse complement strand
AATGTTTCTACTCAGCTAATACCTACATGGAGATCAACGATTGAACTAAAATGTCGATATAAATAAGCATCCTATTTCATTTCGATGATTAGAAGGCTACAAAGAATTGTTGTTTGCGCACCACAAGATTTCTCTCCAGTTGACAATATCACATGTCTTTGGTTATAAAGTTATGCTCTGATTATTAATGTCTCTATTGCTATCAGGGCTTTATCCCTGATTGTTATAGCCTTCTTACTTCATACCATTTCTAACAAATCTATAAACGTAGTTACCCTAAAAAAAACATTATCGGAAAAATAAAGGCCAAGTCCATAACCAAAATATTTCGGCCTATAAAAGTAGTGAGGCCGCCTTTATCGCTCTCTTTTCTTCTTCTTCTTAGTTGAAAGCTTGAAACTGGTTCACTATTTCATTTTAAATCTGTTCTCCTTTTCCTTTAATAAATTTGTAAGAAATGCAAATTCAAAAATTTTACATTGATGGCAGTTTAAAACTTATCAATATGACTAATTATTTAACCCTTTCAGACCCGAATTAAATTTGGAAGTAAACAAAATTATTTGAATATTTTTTTCAACTCTAAAAGGTAAAAATTTTCACAGCCCGTTTAAAAGATATAAATCCGTGGTTTTACTTTAACCCTTTGAGGAATTTGAAAAAACTATATATTTCTTTATTTTTGTGACTTAAGGTTAACTAAGGTAAAACATATTTTTTTATTTTTTTACTGGTTTTTTTTTAGTAAATATATATATATATACCTTAGTAAAATTATGCAAAACAGCCCCAGCCGGAGACCAGATATCTAGTCATATCCCGTCAGCTTGGAAGCGACCCAACCACCGTTTGCTTTACTTCCGCCCTCCTACCCTCAAACCACAGATATGATTAGATATCTGGTCTCCCTAGCCTAGATTCGAACTCAGCATATCTTGATCAGAAAGACGCCTCGTTATCCACTAGACTACGGCTTCATGAAAGAAAACTGACAAATTAACAAAACTTCAGTTACATTACTATCGGTATAAATATTACGTGTAAAGTAAAAGATAGTTTATCGACACCATCTAGGAGTGCTTATAGGAAGTTTGCTTGGTTGTAGTTTATCAGCACCATCTAGGATTGGTTATAGGAAGTTTTCTTGGTTGCTCTTAAGTTTGAATCTGTCTAATCTCTGTATGTGTGAGAGGTTTATAATAATAACTTAGATCAGTTCTTATTAAGTTAAGTAATTAATTTAAAACAATATGCTACCCTTTTAATAAAAAGTACTGATCTACGATTTTACAAGTTAGTCATTTACAAGTTAGAGACAAGTTAGAAACGGAAAGAACTATTCCTTCATAGTTATTTTTGTGCTTGACATTGGGTTTCAAATGCTCAAACAATGTTACAAAAAAATAGAAAATTCACTAAATATAATGTCCTCTGCAGAGGACACTGGGTCTGAAAGGGTTAAGAAGAAAATACCTAAGTAAGTGAATAGTAAAATTTGCACTTTAGGCTGCAGAGCACCTTGAACTATACTGAAACATCGTCTGTTCATGAATTTTCAGCAATGAAGTATATTTAACAAGTAAATCATAAAGTAGTCCCGAAGTAATTTTTCTAAAGATTTTAAGTAAAATTTTATGATACAATAATAATTTAAAAATTATAGATTAGATATTTTAATCTCATAAAACAAACTTCATTTTATTAAAAGTGTGTGTACGTTTTTACCTTATCCAGGTCCAATAATTTAATAAATATAAAATTGTTGTAAAATTCGTCTTGGTGCAACTCAAGAAACGAGCGACCATGACAACAACTACCATGGGTGTGTTTTCTTCACAATCCACCTGACATTTAAACAATGAATAACTGCCAAACAAACACTCAGTGCTTGTTGTTGTTGTTGTTTATTGTACTGTTTCTAAAAAAACTTTCAATGTGATGTAAGCATTAAAATGTTTTCGATGTTTAAAATATTTGGTATAGTGTATAGGTTTCAAGTTAGGCCTATTTTTGAAAAGGTAGTAAGAGTTAATTGAACCATTTGATTATGTTCTCTAAATTGATTAGCTTTAACACTAAGTGCCATGAAAATATCAATTATATATTGTTCACCGTTCAAATGATATGAATTTTCTTTTTAACATAACATGGCGGTTAGATAGAAAACAGAGTTTTAGAACGTATATTTATTTACATATTTTTCTTAATTTTGATGTTAGAATAGCTCAGAAGTTTTGAGATGGGTTTTGAAATATCCAGTTTAATATAGCCTTTCCTAACATAGTCTTCCTAAATATATTTTATTAATATTACCCTATTTGTTTAAATATAAGTAGTTTAGAAAGCAAAATATTACAATATCGATCAAAACTACCATATTAAGTAGATGAGACATATCATTTCATATTAGCTTTCCATTAATGTTTCGCTGAGTTTGTGGGTTAATTCTATTTACGCGGTCATTTTCATGGAAACTTAAACGCTCGGTTAGAAAGTAACGCTTGAACACACAAAGTTATTGTGACTTTTTTTATAACTTCCAAATGGCAAACTTCTACGATTTCTCTCTTATGCAAACATGCACCCATTTATCTATGTATGAAGGCTTGAATAGATGATTAAGTAACATACTAGCTACACACAAAATTGTTTATATGAATTAATCCACTAGGGGAAATATACGTATTTTCTGGACTACTAAATAGCCACTTTCAAATAGCCCGGAACTGGCAATTCGTTATTTCGTTTGAACGTTATTTAGTTAATATTGCTATTGTTTATCGAATTAAATATTTTTTGTTATTTTGTACTAGCACTAGCATATAAACTTTGAATGAAATTGTACAACTGAAACGAGTTATTTATTTATTTGATATTTTAGTCTGCATTAATGTGATAAGATTGTAGTAAAATCGGGAAAAATCTGAAACATATCAAAACCGTTAAAACGTTGAAAAAATCATTTGGATTAAATAAATAATAAAGCATTACCTTGGCAGAAGTAATAGATGATTATATATAGGTATGCGTAAAATATGTATGTGTAATTACCACCAATAAATTACATTGAGGAAAATCCTATGATGAAATTGAGATAATAGGCCTAATATGTAGTTATGGTAACTAAACCTGTATTATAGACCTACAACATTTTGACTTGTGGAATCTCATGAATCGTTTATACAATTTTGAAGATAAACGTTTTTAGTGTACGTGAATTTGTTCATATTAGTTTGTATCATGAATAATATCTAAACAATGTCCTGTAAACACAAATTGTAAATTATCTTTATCACGTAAGATTTTAATATAAACTTGTCGAAAATTATAATTTTGAGAAATAAGTTGAAAACAGACAATCGTCGTGGAGGCTTTTGTTTTCCATTGACTATAATTGGATTTTTTACAAATGTTATTGTTTTTTACACGTATCTAAAATTTAAAATAAGATCCAAGGGCTTACAATATTTGAAGGCAATATTATAAGTACTGGTCGAAGTAGGCATACTATTGCATACCCCTAAATGAGTGTTTAGTGATAAATATCATCGTATCCATTCCCTTTTTCAGTAATATAATGTGAAATAACATAAGTAAAAACGTAGTTATAAAATCTACAACTCAGCCTACCGTAACTTGTGAAAATTAAGCTTTATCTTTCTACAAACATTTGATCGTATAGAAATTATTTATGAAGCGGAATGTTTGAATAATAATTGTGTACAGTTGGTCTTTTCAGACATTTACGTTTTTTTAGTAAATAGTAAATGAAATGAGAAAACTGTTGACGTTAGGTTATGCAATCATTTTTATTTGGAGCATAAACTTTACCCTACGGCATGAACAATTAAGACTTTTACTCCTTCCCTTGTAAATCGTGTTCTTTAAACTACGAACATATTGTAAGCATAATTTACCTATAAACTTAGTTTATAATTTTTCTTATGTAAGAGTAAAAATTCTTCTTGATTTTGGATTATATGTATTATTAGGAGGATTACTTTTAAGAAACTATTGTTTTCACGAATATAGTCAATTGTTTTAAACAACTTTTATTTATTCGTCCCAATTGTTTATTAGTTCTCATACAAAAATAATTGATAATGTTGAAATTTACGGTATTTGATGTTATCAATACAACAACCTTTGAATTTTTATCAATTCTATATTATTAGTAATACAGTACAATGAAAACAGATTTGGCACATTACTACAGCTCTGTAATCGTATCTATAATCGTATCTTATAGTTACTCATTTGTGAATGATTAGTTGACTATAAATATGTTAATCAATTCAAAAGAAAGTTAAGTTGTTATTGTTCGTCGTGTAAAATATTACACAATTCGTATTTATTGAATAACAAACAGTCATTTAGATCTTGAAGTAGACTTAGTTTTGAAATATTTCCATTCATAATAATAATGAATATGTAAATTACAAACAATCTATATCAATTCTTTTAAATGCTACAACCTACACTACATACTTCAACATGTGGCCTACCTCTGAACTCCGAATTTAATAAAATGTATAACAATGATTTGTTTGCAAGTTACAAACATTTACGACATTAAAAATTTGTATAAATTACGTGGAATGACTTTCAGGCCGTAAATTAAATTCTAATGCCACAGTTTTGAAGACTTTCAATTTTACTTCAGTGTAATAATATTTGAAAAAGATGAAATTCAGAAATTGTCGGTATGTGGAATTTAACGAATCCTCATACCCGCAATTATGTTTTATTGATTTATTAAAATTTTTTTTGAAATAACACTACTACCCGTCATCTAATCTAACGAGATGAGATATTTATTTCTTAAATAAAAGTTAGTACATTTTTCTAAAAAGTTTGTTTTAATACACATGTTAATTCACTAAAGTGTAATTCATACCGCGAAACTTTTACCTATACAAAATATTTCCATAAGTAAAATTTAATAGAATTTAAGACACAAAATAAAATGTTGTTTTACTGGTGCTGATGGTATAAACGTCATAAATACGAGATTCCATACTTCAAAATATGTTTTATAAGTTGCACCTGTGCATGAAAAGAAGACGGGCTTGAAGCTGATTTGGTTATCGCAATTTCTATAAAACTTAAGGTCTTCTGTTCGAAACTTGTGAAGACCAATTAATTGGGAACTATGTGTTACAAGCGATGATAACTTTACTATCGGTGCTTTTCGCCTAAAAATTTCACGAGAGAAAATAGTTAATGAAAATAAAAATAGCTTACAAATAAACTTTAACAAGCATGCTGAAGAAGGAAAATCTTTGCATTCCTATACCAGTCCTTTTAAAATATTACCCAAAATTATCCTTAAGTGGAACAAAGAATAGCTAATTTAGTTACGTTTAACAACGTGTTTGAAAGTGTCACCATCATGTCTCAACTCAATTAAAGCAAAATTATAGGACCTCGCCTAAAACTATTACATTTACTGCTATAAATTTTTATCTAAAAACGATTATACATTTTTAAACCTGCAAATATTTGCGTTTCTTTTTTTCTTCTTTTTTTCAACGGCCCAGTGTTATTCAAATTCTTAGCTTATTTGTTGCAATGGATGACTGTTATTTTTCTTTAAATGAAATTTTTTTGGACCTGGGATATGTGGAACGCTTTAACAACATTCTGTTAAACTTTGCTCATTCATATTTGAACGAGGAACAAGTGGATCTACCGGAAGATGTAGCTGGACCTGCGCCTAAGGCCCGAAGAATGTGTGCCAATGCGCGGTAACGGTAAATGACAATAGGTCAACTTCTGCCCCACAGCCTGGCTCTGTCATCGAAAATATGAATATAGGCGTTCACTGCCATGGCCTCAAAATGATTCTGTATATTGGTAGAACAGTAAAATATTTGTCGTAAATCTGCACCGGCTTTGTATACGGTACGTGGCCTACATTCATACGTCGAATACACTACTTTACGTTGAATTTTTTACTATAAAGAATTAATCCCCGGTTTAAAAAAAAAACACTTTTATTAAAAATTAATCTGCCTGTTTTAATGAAAGTCTTTATAATAATATATTCTGAGACACTGATTACGAATTCGACTTGAATGTTGAACGAAATCGCCCGGTACACGGTAAAATAATAAAGACAAGATCTATTTCAACTTTAAAAGTAAATTAAGATTTAGCAAACCTCGTGTTAATGTAACTTTTTTCAAGTGTGCAAAATAAGTTGCTGTCTTATCATTTCACAATGACGGGCTTTTAAATTTTTTAACAACAAATATCTTGCAAGCCTCTAACTTTACAGAAAACATAGGCTACAAGTAATACAATTTTTATTTTCTAATGACAAATAAAAACAAGTGAGTTATAGGCCAAAATGTTGAGATATAAAACGTCAGTCGCTATTTTAAAATGTTTAAGGATAAAATGTGATTTGTATTTTAACAAGGCCTAGAAAGGCTACACAATGAATAGTAAACTTTCATTACTTACAATAAATATTTAGTTGTTCAAAAACAGCTTCATAACGTAACAATATATTTTGTTTTATTTTTATGGCACAGTAGAAATAGGCTTTTTATTTTAAAAAATTATCCTTGTATAGGACTGTATTATTCAAAAATAATCTAAGTGCAATAATTAAGTAACAATTGTTCACAAATTTGCGTCCTTAAATATTAAAACTAATTAACATAGAACTTTATTTACATTTTTTTTAAATACACCTTCTTTTCTAAAATAATTACTGTTATATAATTCATATCACACTTTCAACAAAATGTGATTCAAGAGATAATTTGGCCGGGCAGAAAAGCCATCGCACTGAAGACAACATTAGTCACAGCTCTTCACTTCCTCATGGCAGATGCATTGTTGTCCGTTTCTTAATATTTTTGTCGGGTTTTTAATACAAAACACAGCGTTATCTTCTCCATTTTGATTTTGGTTTTATACTGATTTATTGTGTTGCTGAGCCAATTTTCTAGTAGAGTTATAGACAACTACTTAAATGTACACTACAAAATTTATTTTCGCAATGTTTAAAATAAAATCAATAAGGTTATATATATAAAATATATATATATATATAATAAAATAACGGTAATTGAAACCAGTTAACGAAAGTAAAATCTAGGCAAACTTAACAATTAATTATTATAGGTATGACTACAAAATTAATAGAAGGAAGGAAATGTTTTTAAATCTTTAATTAACAAGGCAAAACTGATAACATCATAAACATACAACTAATATCAAATTATAAACTTTGGTTATAAAATAAAATACTAACAAATAAAATCTTGAACAGTAAACCATAACAACAAAATAAAAAACAAACATGAACACCACAACACAAGCCAAAATAAAGTATCAATTATTATTTTAAGATTTTATTAATTTGCTAAGTAGTACTGATCTGCAATAAAAATGTAATCCTAATGTGGAACTGTAATAATGTTTTAATGAAGGGGACGTGGTGCAAATACTACATGTTTTGTTTGGGTGTTGAAAGTAATAATATGAATGTTTGACAAGAAAACTCGAAGGACGTTAAACCCCTCAACAGAGCCCCAGAGCATACTAGTCTATTTATGTGGGGAGGATATGAACAATAAACTCACAACCTTTCCTTTCATTTTCTACATAGTCGGGTCAAATTTGAATTTTTGGCTAAGAGTGACAATTAGACATTTTACTTGATGAACTAAATATGTCTGAAACTGTACAGTAGTTAAATTTTAATTTAGCATAAAACTTGAGGAAGCCCACAATAAAAATCACTGTAACAATTATATTTAGTTTTACGAGAAAAAGACAAGAATTAAGTTAGACAAAAAACTATATTATTTACGTATTTTGAATGCTATTGTACATCCTTGTACTTTGATGTGGAAGCGGACGAAGGATAAGAAGGATGTCAGGAAGTCATGCCGTGTGAATGTCTTGACTTTGCCCATTGTATTACTGTATAATCAAATCACAGATGCCGCTTTAACTTTAACCCATCTACCAAGCATATTTAATAAGCCTAACGCACATCCTATCTTGATTATCATTCATTGAACATCCTTTTATAAAACCTATTGTCTTACTTTGTAATGATGAGGTATCTGCTTGTATCAGTTTCTTTTTTTACAAAAATGTTATAACTTTTTTTATGATATGCTTGAAATGTATTTTTTAATTTAACATATCAATTTGTTTGCTTAAATAAACATTGTGTTTACCATAAAATAAATATTGAACATTTAGTTTTACTGTTTGTTCAGTTAAAAAAAGAAAAATTATTTCTTCAACTTCAACGATTGTTTAAGGGTGCAATATACCCCTCGAGTAAATATTTCAAACTTAGCGAGCGGAGTCAACCTTGAGAAGGCTGACGTATGCTATTTCATTAAGACGATCGAGGATGACTATAATATCTCTTAAACTCCAGTAGATAACAAAAGTCTCCTGATGTTTTCCAAGTGATTCAACTGAAATTTGTTTCTTCTTATTTTTCAATCTTCAAGAATATGTTAAAATTCAAATTTGTGTTATCTACGAGATTTAGATGTTCATGAGTTCCTGTAAATTTCAACAGTTTAACTTTAAAATTTGTTGAAAGATTTGTAAACTGCAGATAACTGTATGGAACTGTTTAAACATACAACATAGTTTTATATCAACATTTAAAGCTTCTAAAGAAATTTTAATGTTCTACCAATCATTTTTTGAACAAAATTCTGCAACTTGAAAGAATTTTTCGTTTTATTTATTTTGGTTCTACAATTACCTAATATAAATACATCCTTGTTAAAAATAAACCTTCTTCCACTGTTCTGTAATATGAGTTAAACAGTAATAATGAATTAAAAGTGATAAACCATTAAACATTAATGTAGAACTGGTTCAAAATGTCAGTATAACAGCTAAGCCTTACTTTTGCTACATGTTTAATTTTTGGAAAAAACAAATGCAGTAGGATATATACCGGTACTTACTAACAATGAGTATACTGTACGCAAACATGCTGCTTTTATACTGTTATGAAATCACATATTTCAATTATTACTGAAAGAAACATTTAGAATATCGTATTGTAATTTTATTTATAAAAATTATTAATAGCATAAATTCACCCTTCTAAAGTATATAGGACATACAGTAGTTTAAAATAAATTTATTTTAACAAATACAGTTTTACTTTTCATAAAACTATTTCTCCTAAATTATTAAATACTAAATTCAGAGTAGTCAAAATGTCAAAGGCCAATTTATATTTTACATATTTAAATGCAACTTTGAAATTCATAGGATTGCAATAGCTATGGTCATCTTCAAATAGTTAAGCGGGACCAAATTATTAAATGTGAAGTTATGGTTTGTGGTAGAACATTTTATACCTTATCAAAAGAGATAAATAAAATGTACAAAAGTATGAGCTCAGTACAATCGTTTAAAGCAAAATTTTAGGAAAATTTTGGAGGATATTTTACTTTATAAGCCAAGTAAGTTACATTAACACAAGAACAATAATTTAAATGTATCACTTTGTCAAATTAAGCTTTGAAATACCCACTGTTTGGAAGCCCTTTTTCACTGAAGCACTTCTAAAAAAGTAAAGAGTCCTTATACTGACTTTGTGATCATTCTGTGTAGTTAATATATAGTAAAACCTCATTAATCCGGATTAATTGGGGCTCTAAGTCGTCCGGATTAAATGAAATAACATTAATATGAACAAAGATACATATTGAAACACCCTTTATAGAAAACGAACATGTATTTTGAGTTTAGTTGTATGTACAGACAATACGTTAATTCATAAAATATGTAGTAAAATGTATTACACTGTGAATATGAAAGGTTTATTCTGTGCTTTGTGCTTTATAAAACACAGGGCACAAGACTTACTTAGAACATAAGGGAACAGGCTCTCTCTTTCTCGCTCGCTACTAGTTTAGAATGGCTTATTCCAAATTTAGCTGAATGTAATATTTATAACATGCAGTCAACTGGCTGTCCGGATTAAGCAAAGTCCGTCATAATGGGGTCCGGATTAATGAGGTTTTACTGTAATTTCAACTAAAACCAAAGAAACTTAAACAAAAAGGTTTTAGTATCTTTTGGGACATATAAGGATTCTATTCCTGTTTGTTTAAAACAATTAAATGGGAAACTGAGAAGAACTAAGGTTCGTAAGTAGTTTGGCTTGAGGTTATTATGTGGTTTTCTTTCAATACATAACTGTTCATAAACCCACTAACGCACATGATAAATAATAGGCAAAGTATGCTTGACTTGGCCAAATTTAAATAACAAGGTATATAGTTATTAATATCATGACATAGATTTTTTCCGTCTTTGTAGTTCCACCCAATTTCATCACAATTACAACGGAACAAATGAGACAATATTAGACATGCTGAGATGCTCTGCCCTTAATTTGAGTAAAAACAAATTATGTTTCAAACTTAATTTCTGCCTACAGTTAAAAATGTAATTCTGCTGCCACAAATTAATAACATCAGAAATTTAAAGTAACCATTGGAAGACGGTTGAAAAACTAGTTTTAATGATACGAGTTTTATTTTAAAGGAGCTAATACATCATGGTCAAAGGAGGACGTGATCGGGAGTTATGGGAGCTCGAACGGCGATACTCAGTAGCAGGAGAACCAGGATTAGCTGGCCTATCCACTTCGGAGTTTACCAATAGACCTCCTCCTCCTTCTGCTGGCATGGTGCCTTCAGCCTCAGAGGACCTTCACGCATGGTCGATTTACAGGTACAACTAAACTTTTGCTATTTCATCAATATATATTTGCTTCATTATTTATCAAAATGTTTCAAATCCTAAATCTTTCTAAATAAAGTTTTCATTGATTATCATAATATAATTTTAAAACCAATCAAATAAAACAAATTGTATTTATGCTATGTTATAAAAATTATCTCTACATTTATACTTCATAACTCGCTCGATTTACAGATAAATACAAAAATTAATATTCCTTTCAAGTATCTTCTATTGGCTTATTAGAATGTGTAAAAGTAATATTAGCGCTATATTTAAAAAGATGTGGAAAAATAATGTTTTGTTAATGTTTGAATGTCCAGTAATATACTACTTAAGTTTTGTACCATTCTTTAGATAACTGAAGGTATTCTTTCTATGTAAAGCAGTCCCTAAAATACCAAGCCATTACCATACTTTTCTAACATCCTATATTTTACTGCAATTGGTATATCAGGTTTTCCTTATATTAACAGACATACTTCTAGCAGCTGACTTCTACTATTCTAGTTTTTACTTCAATTATTGTGTTCAATATTTTTTTTATTGTTTAGGCCTACCGTTCAACTAGATTATTGTCTTTTAAGGGTAAACACAAATTCAAATTAATGGTGCAAAACTCAGTTTAAAATTATAATTGTACTGAAACAATTAAATTTATTATATGAATCTTTATTTTACAAAAATTAAATAATCATGCTATTTCTTCGTCTAATTTTTACTATATGTTACACAATTTATAGAATAGGTGATACATTATTTGTAGAGTCATTAGAAAACTTGTGACTAAACAAAAATGAATCATGTTTGTAGAGAAGGAAATCATTAGGCCTACTTACAAAAGCTGTTGGCCTACAATATGGAAACAACATTTTCTCAAGAAGGTGACTCAGTAGGCTATATTTCAAAGAATGTGAAATGTAATCTTGATGGAAACAATCGTATAAATTTGTTGTTGTTGTTGTTGTTGTTGTTGTTTTTTTTTCAAGATTTTAATTTCAAACAAAATTAAAGATTTTAAGAGCTGTGTTTTAAAAGAGTTTACTTAGTGTGACTTAAACATCTGACAGAAGTTGTTTCCAAAAATATAAATTTGATATTATACAAACTAAATATTGTGGAAATCGAAGGCAAAAAGTACTATGAAAAATGATTTGGTGACTGATTGTGTCTGTACAAGAAGTTACAGTCTAGAAAACCAGGGTCCCTACAAGGGGATTGCTACCAGTCAGAATGTGGCTTGAGAGTCAGAGAAGAAGCCAACAAATTAATACATATTTTAAAGTTTAAAATATTTGGAAAGCTACTTAATAATTTTTACATATTAAATAAAATGTAGAAAAGGTTAAACCATGATCATAAAGCAAATGTATCTTTATGAACTAGTTATATGATAGCCAGGCCAATTGATTATGTTATTTAATCCCCTAAAGCAACTAAATAATAAGTCTGTCTTACTGGCCCTTTTAGCTTTACTACCGGTAATAAAAGACAAGTTTTTAACTATTTCTATTACATACTAGTGAAAAACCAAGTTAGACGTAAAAAAAATTACAAAAATATTAGAAATAAATTTAGGTATTATGTACATGTTGATATTAGGATTACCATAGCGCCCTTGTCCTCAGTCAACTGTCTTTAATAAATAAAAGAAAACCTTTTGTATTGTTTCACATTTATAATGGAATTTCACCAAGAACCAACGGTCGTTAGTATAAATAGTTTAACTGTCTCTAAGTTTATATTTAAGATCTTTCTGTTCTTACAGAGTCCAATAATACACGGTTTACAGTAAATATTCCCATAAATACAACTAGTTACTTTACATGTTCAATTAATTTTAATTGCAAAACAATATTTTGTAAAAGGCTCTACTCTAGGAGGATTTTTAATCTAAATTACCAAATATAATACCTGTTCTTTTAATTTTCACATAATATCAGTTTATAGCTTCTAAATAATACAGTAATACTCAAAAATACCCACAATGTACTTAGTTTGATAAATGTTTAGATTAAAAAACAAATGAATTAATAAATTACAATAACAATTTAATAGGTCTATGTAAATTGTTTAGTTATAGGTATTACTTTCATCTTTCATGTATATGGGCCTATAATAACAACTGGCACCCACAGACTGATGGGGGCCCGTAGAAAAGAATACTTTATAAAAGCAAACAACATGAACTTAATTTAATTTTACTATAGTTTTAATTTTTTTTGCTTTTTTATAGGCAAAACCTAAACTCCGACTTTACAGATTCAGCTTTGGGATCTAGTGAAAAGTCCCCTCTTCCTTATGGAAATTTTCAACTCCGGGAATCAACAGTGCAGTCAATATTAAGTCATCCAAGATATGGGCCAAAGTAAGTAACAATAGTACTGTTCAAATATTTTCTAGCTGTTGTTCCTGGCTTCATCTATAATTGAAAAAATCTGATACTGAAACTTAATACGATTATGTTATAAATAAAACTCCATCTCCTAATTTACATTTTCAAATAAATATCCTTTAACTCTATGAACATCTTCATCTATATTATATTTATGTTTTGTCTATCTTTCACACAAGTAAATCATGCTACATGGTTTTTGATCTATGTAAATGACTTACCATATAATGTAGGTGAAACTAAAGCTGTATTATTTTCTGATGATACCACTCTGACAATTTCTGTAGAAAACATTACAGGTTTAGAGACATTTTTGTCTTTAGTATTAACAATGGCTGAGGGTTTGTTTTAAATTAACGGTTTAAAATTAAATCCAAGTAAAACACAAATGATTCATTTTGGATCAGAAATAAAATTGTTTTTGCCTTTTTCAGAAACCATTATTACAAGCAGAGACTCTTCAAATTTTTTGGGAATCGTTATCGATAAATATTAATTAAACTGAAAATGTCATATCTATTCTTTTTTTAATAAACTTAACTCTGCATGCTTTGCACTTCACGGAATCTCAATAACTTGCAGTTATGCCACAACTAAGACTGCATATTTTGCTTATGTTTACTCACATCTCAGATATGGCGTAGCCATCAGGGGTAATTTTGTAAAGTCCATACAAATTTCCGTGTACAAACAAAATAATTCGAATAGTTTGTAATTTGTAGTATGGAGATTCATGTAGAAATATTATTTTTTTTAAATCAAATTTTTAGCCTTGCCATGTGCATATTTTGAACGTTTTGCTGTATTTTAAATAAAGCAAGAGTGATGTCAGTCAGCACCATACTTCATGACATTCCTTCCATTAGCAAATACTTCATTACACAATTCATAGACTAAAAATGTTTGAATATGGTTTGTATTACTCGGGTTTGAAGTTGTACAATGGACTAAATCAGTATTTGAAAAAAAAAATATTGTGTTAATAAATTTGTAACAAAATTTAAAATATACCTCATTGAACAAGGGAGGGGGTATTCATGAGAGAGTACTTGAACTCTATAACACTATACCATTGTTGATTGGTTAGTATTTGTTAGTATTATACTTTTGTTTTGTCGGTAATAATATGGTGCCTATGCGTTTTTATATCTTGTATATTTATTGTTCAATCTAATTTCAACTATTGTATTTGTTAAAATGTTAATGAATTTTGTGTATATGTATTTAAAGTAGGACAACTCATACGTATACTTCCGCTTTGCTAAACTTTGTATGCTATAAATGAGGCAAATAAATAAAATAAATTAAAATATGGCTTCTATAATAGAAGAACACATGCGGTTCTCTTGTAGTTAATTTTCCTCAACAACTGATTTTAATTAAACTTATTAATTCTAGACTATGTATTCAATGTTTGAATACTTAGCTTAAAAGTCTGAAAACTACATTGAAATATAGTTCTACTTTATGAAGTTTGTAATTAGGTTTAAACAAAAATCTTTGCAGAAATCAAATGGATATGCCTTATTTTGTTTTTAATAGTAATGACTGTAGCAGTTAGAATTTTTAATGCCTGTCTATGTTTCTAAGAAGTAGGGGGGTAGTGGGTTTCCTATGAAGAGGAAGAAGAGGTTAGTATTTAATGTGTCTGAAGTTCCATACGCCAGGAGTTTCCTAATGCATTGTCAAATCTCAGATAAAAGTAAAATTAGTCAAATATATTTTTTGAATTGCTGCCTAATTTAAAATAAATATTATGTTTTCCTGCCATTGTATTTTTTGTTTTATATAATTCATATTTTGTTAATTGTATTTCTTGTAGGACGCCACTTGGTGCAAATATGTACACTTACCTTAAGTTTGGTTTACCAAGAGTCTTTCCACCAAATGGTGGCCGAGGTCTTCGGGATGGATCTAGTGGATACGATTCGAGTGATGATGGTGGAACCTCCCCACGACATGACAAGAAAAGTCAAGCTTACTATTTACGAACTAGAAGTGACCCCGACTTTAGAAACACACCTTACTCAGGAGTAAGTATTCCTGATATCGATTCAATACAGTTAAAAAAAACATCTTACTTCAGCAATAATTATTGCTTACATTGATTTTCTAAAGCGGGCCATTCACACTCTAGCATGCAGTCGTTAAGGAGAACTTAAAATGCTTGCAATATACCACTAACATCTGGCACAGCTTAACACCACTAGTCTACTAATGTCATGCAAGTAGACCTGCTATGCAGGAGTTTGAATAGCCTGCTTTAGCAATTAACTATCTATAAGTTTACAATTTGCCTCAAAACCCCTCTGCTCAAAAAGTTTGTACCTATGCCTAATGCTGTTATAACCTTTTCTTTTTGCCAGTAAACTTTGTAAATATAATATTTAAGTGTAGAATATTTATGTAAGACTAATTTTGACTATATTGAAGAACTGGGTTTTTATGTTATAAATGTTCAAATTTGAAGAAGATTTTGTGGGATACAGATATCAAATGGATATTTTTCAGAGGATTTAAGTCAGTAAACTAAATATTCCAACTATACATTTATTTTTTAAATAATTAAAAGATAAAATTAAAACAAAGTAGGCCTATATGCAACTTTTTAGACATACAAAAATATTTATAAAAAATGTGTACTTAAAAGTAGTTTTTAACTTCATTAGAAAATTTTTTAATATTAAAACACCACTTTTAAATCAAGATTATCAATATTACTAAATATTATGAAAGATTGTAAATTCAACATTATTTTCTTACTGCAGATCGTAAGGTAGACAATTTGCATGTATGATAACTGTTATAGGTAGTCTTGTGCTTCGATCTATGTATGTATTATTTTAATATATATTTAATACTTTAGAAGTTTTCTTTCTACATGTTAAGTTTTAATCTCTTTTGATAAATCATTATGATACCTATCCTATATGTCACTCAATAATATAGCACATCAAGTTTTATTTTATTTGGACAAGAAAATTAAGAGTTTCAGTCAAAATGTTACAAACATTCAAACCTTCCCTTTTATAACCTACACATAAATTGTAACATTAATCTTAAGATAACACCACAATTTTTAGCCATTTTAATAAGCACCTTTATTACAGAAAAGTTTGCTAAGAGATTTTATTATTAATTGTAATTTTAGATGTCAAAACATATTCTTAAATTAACTTCTATTAATTACCTTAGTAGAAATCATAAATTATAATGTTTTTGTTAACAGCCTACCTTACGACAACCTACTCCAAGTGGAGGTCATGCAATAAGAATTGACAGAGGCAAAAGTATAAGTGAAGCGAATCTCCTATCCCCAGAAGCAATGATGCGACATGGTCTCTCACCTTCTGCCTATGAGCACCGACGTAGTGTACATGACCTGAGGGCAGGTATGGCGTATTCAGACTTAGGTCAGTCTGCGCACATACTGATGCATCATCATGGGTAATATTTTGAGTACATTATTATTGTTACTTTTTTGTCAGTTAAAGATAAATAAAATTATACTTATCTGTTATTCAGATAATAAAATATAGGGAAAATCTTAATATAGTTGGATATTGAAATTTTAAGTGTGTATAAACATTATTTTTACATTTAGTAATTGGTAATTTAGTAATAAAAACAAAGTTATACGTCTAAAATTACTGAAAATGAATTATTTTTTGTTGATTTTTTCAAAGCGCACATGATTTTATGTGTTTTAATATATGTATCACAAAGTTACTCATAAATATAATTATACTCTTAAGAAGATGGACCTTAAAAATCCCTTACCTTATTTCAGTCCTGGCGGAAGGCCTGCATCGGTAGCAGTAGTAGGAGGTGGAGGTATGGTGCCTCGTACCCATGCAGGTTCTCAATCCGTCTTAGATGGTGCTCCAAGCATGCTCAGTGTACCGCATTCTCATCGAGAACCAACCACAATGTCTTTCCAAGTCAATAGAGCTGAAGTATACAATGGTCAATACCCTCACTTACAAGTAAGTATTTTCAAGTTTATTTAAATTCTTTAAAAGGGTTTATACCCTAATAGTTTTAAGAAATACTGTAGACTCGCCTTGAAACCACCTTCTGTTTAATCACCTGCCTTCCAGGAATTATATCTGTAAGCTTACTGTTCCCACGGTTAAAATTTGCCACATATAAACTTTTATACATATATAACTTGCCACAAGAAAACAATACATATAAACACAAAACAAAAGAAAGTCAGATTTTTTAAACACATTTTTTTATTATTGCATGTATCCTTCATAATTTATTTGATTAATTTTTTTTAGTTCAAAATTGTATTATTAGTATGGTGTATACATTTGTTCTTTCAATAATAGACTACAAAGTAATAATAAATTAGTTTTGTGTTTGCTGCAATCTATAAATCTGTTGTAAGTTCAAGTGTTTTATTTTTTTAAACCTTTGAGTGTCACAGGAGTAAATGACAACTAAAAGTTCTGATATAGGTGAGTAAATGGTATTGATTATACACTCTTTCTTGTTTGTGTGGGTGTTCTTTTTAACTAAGTTAGATATTGTATTATTTAAAGTTTATTTGAGAGTAATTAAGCTCATTGTTTAATTGTCTTCCACAATAAAAGTTATCTAAGAATCCACTTATTTATTTCTTGCTGAATAAAACCCACCACAGATGCTGGCAATACATGATGAAAACTTTAAAAACTAGTTGTAATGTCCATCAAGTTGAGTTCCCAAACATTTGCAACATCTAGAATGAGTTTTTAAAGTGTTTAAACATCTTGAATGAATCATATACTTCAACTAAAAGAGCTATTGCTTGCAATCAAACAAATTATATTCCAATGTTTATACTTTATTCATATAGTGTTAACAGTATTGACAAGCTGCAGAATTTTAGAGGTTCAAATCCTATACTCTAATACGAGCAATGTCTGTTTGTTGGTTTGTTTGTGTGTTTGTACGAGCAATCTCGAGATCCAGCGGAAGGATTTTGCTGAAACTTTGGGATTAGAGGCTTTTGGGACTAAAAAATCGATTGGTGAAAGCCACTACCTCAGGAAAACTCGTATTTTTCTGAAAAACTCATTTGAAAATTGAAAATTTTTAACATTGGGGTTATGTAATTTAAAATCAATAGGATACATATGACAAACATCAGCTGTTTCCTATAACATTTCCATCAGCTGTCTCCTATAAAATTTTTTTTTTTTTTTTTTTTTTTTCTTAAAGGTTATAATTGTTTTAAGCTTGAAATCAGCTGACCCGTGCTAATATTTCGAGAGTTATGAGTAGGCCTACAAAACAGTACTTACCTGATTTGTATTTACATACATTTTCCTATAAAAAAAAACACAATTAACAAAAATACCGAGTAATGCTCGGTCGCCCAGGTACTATTCTTTGATGTCAATATGTTTGGTGTATTTTTAAAATAAATATGTTTTTAAATATGGTCGCTGTAGAATTTCAGCTCTCATGTTGCACATATGCCTCAGAAAATTGAAAATCTTGCATTTATTAAATACGTAGTGTAATTTTTTCCTTTTTCCTTAATGCAAAAGATGAGAAAGCGGCTGAAATTCATTGGCAGATCATTGTCATGAGTAGAGGAAATATTAAGAGCGATAGAATGGGAATAAAATGAGATAAATGGGTGTATATAATGTACTGGCGTACTAATTATCGAAGACTTGGTGCAGAAAATTGATGCAAAAGTTCGAGAACTTAGACGCTTTACATTTCAACATTATCTAATAAAGCTTCCTCATGTTTTAAGAAGTGTTGTTTGTGAAATTGTAACAGAATCCTTAAAATATCAAAAACTGTGCTTAATTTTAGTACCGAAAATGTTGACTAATGAGAACAAAAAACATTATCAAACCCAAGATCTCATCGAATTAAATAATTGCATACCACTTGACCACCCTCTGTATAGCCCAGTAGCGGATACAGACAAAACTTAAGGAGGAGGGGGTACTAAAAGACAATTTGAGATATGGGTGTAATAACAAAACAGAATCCGTATCGAAATCACTAGAAAGAATGTTCGCCCCTCTCCTTGCCGTGAACTGTGCTTCATGCTGGGCCACCCGAATCAAGGAGGCACACGCTCTCCATATGTATCCGCCACTGATCTAGCCTCCATATACTACCACTTGTATCTTCACTTGCAAAAGCATCTAGGCGACTAGCACCACGATGATGATGGTAACATCAAAACGGATGTGTACAGCGGTTGGCATACCAGGTGGCAGATTTCTATGAGGATGGATTTCAGAAGCAGGTTGTATTAAGAAACATGCTTTCATGTAAAAACAAAATTTTAAAAACAAATAACTTTTTTTTATATATATATCAAAATGGTACTTACTTAAAAATGCCTTGTATAACTCTTTATCATGCACCCAAAATATATACCCTCTTTCTGACTCAACAGCCTGATGATGTTTGCTTACTGTTCTATCTATATTTTTTGATGATACTGCTTTCTTCTTGATACCTATAGGGGGACTTCTTCAGGGGGACTGTTAGTTATATTTATAATTGATTGCAGGTGAGAGGACTTGATGTAGAAAAGAAGAACAAAGAACCACTTCTGCAAGGAATTTCTCTTGAAGTTAGAGGTGGAGAAATTCTTGCTGTAATGGCTACAACTGGTAAGCATAGCATTTGTAAATGTGCCATCACTTATCCACATTTCGGATGTGTTGAGATGGTTTCCTTTTTTCACGCCCAGCATATAAAGTATTCCAAAAAAATGCCATAATTTCCTCAAACGTTTTGAGTGGACAGCCTAAGGCTCCCCTGGAATAAGTAGCCATCATTGTTTCAAGTTGTGTATTCGTGAAAGTTACTATTTTACTAATTGTGTTTTCAGGGAAAAATATTTTTCAACAATCTAAAATATCTGTACAATCTTTAGCAGGGTCTTTGACTCCCAGGAGTTTTGTTATAATGTTTTGTTTTGGAACTTTTGTAATATGAGAGGATTTGTGTACTTGCCATTTAGTTACTCCATCCTTTCCAACATACTGCGGTCCAGACGGTCCTGATCTTTTTCTAGAAACTGCTATTGGTGGGGAAGTTTCCATTCCCGGTGAAACTCAAAAAATGCTTCCTGTGCAGTTATTCTCCTGCTCATCCTCACTGTTTGATTGCTCTGTATCTGTATTATGATTTGAATGTTCAGAAGGACAGTCACTCCCACCATCACTACCACTTTCAAGGTGTTCATTATTTTCTAGTTCCATGATCCAACACAAAATCTTTCCAACGTTTAGTTTTTCTGCCATAATTATTTTATTTCACTTCAAATAAATAAATTAATATAAAAAATAAGTAATACAATAAATCTAAATAAAATATTTAAAAAATGAAAACTTAAAAAAAACACAAACGTGATTGGTCAACCGTGTAGAAACGCTCTAACAGTAGAGAGACACGATCGATCAAGCCAGTAGATTGCTACTAACCTCCTTGATGTTGCGTGCTCTCCCCCACTCCAACCCCCAGGTCTGCCAACAGTTCATCACGGGAGAGCAAAAATTACTTTTCTCAAATAGTCGTTCAGGCATTACTAAAAGTAGAGGAATGTCAGGTTAACAACAAAAACGTTTTCTGTATAACATATTTTTTCGTTAGGGTAAATCTAACAGGTTAACCGATGGCGGGTTAATGCCATTTATATCAAGGAAACATAAAATGCATAAATTGCTTTCAGTATTTGACTTTGGTTCATTCTTCACTTAAATGTTTCAAGCATTGACAACTAAATTCTTGTCAACTATAAATGTTTACCTTTTGCTCAAACACAATTTCTACAATTTTTAAACTATCAGTCTTATAAATAATTTATGTTAGTTTATGTTTGCCTTATATTCAAATGCTATCAACAATTAAAAATAATTAAATATTTCAATTACAATTTTTTTCATACAAATATTTTTACTTCATACAATTTCTTTGAAAGTAAAAATAACACTTTTGAAAAGTTGTTTGTCTTCTGATGTATGTAACTCATTAGTAAATAGGTGTGGTATTTGTAAGCACAAGACTAATCGTGATAACTAACTGAAAACTAATTCTAGAATGAATTGACACCATTTGGGAGTCAAGTTTTGCAAGGTGAAAGTTTGGCATCTGCACAATAATTCTTAGGAAACTCTATTATGTAAATTAATTAATTACTTTATATATTGTTATTATTTTTGATTTATTTTATCATACTTAACAACTTTGTATGAATTCATTTTAATTAAACTAAAGATCAATAGATAATGTAGTTGACATAAATTGCAGCTTTTAGTTTTTTAGTTTATTTTAACTAAAGAGGTAAAGACATTTAATATTAGTATGTTTATTACAAATCGATTGCAGCAGGTGCATGATATGAAAGTGCCTTATGTTATAACAAGATCCATAGAAAGATGTTATGATAATAGATTTAGATTGTTTAGAAAACAACCATACTTGATAAAAATTTGTATTAAAAATTTCATTTGGTAAGCAGAAAAACTGGTTTTTCAAAACATTAAAATTATATTATTTCTAAGTTGTATATTATACGAATTTCCCTGCGTGTAACATCGATTTATAAATAAACAGAGGTACTATGAAATGGTTTAATCACTTTATAATACAAATTGAGTACACATGAGTATTTTAATTATCTCGGGGTTCAATGTTTATAAATTTTCCGGCTAACTAACGGTTATATTTGTAACAATTCTTTGTAAAGTCAATAACAAATTAATAAAATTCTTAATTACTAAAACAATTATTTCTATACTTAGGCCTTTATTATTATTATTATTATTATTAGGGGATTTGTGTGATCCACCACCGGGACCCAATGCACCTAAACCATGAGGTCCTCTGTACCCCATAACCAGGCAGCAGTTCACATCAAACCCGCCCTTTTTGCGAAACGAAGGAGTCCATGGGGGCTTTCCTCTCGTATATAACTGGTGTCAGGGTATCCTTGTCCCAGATATTTCTGCCTCATTGATGCGAGGGCATCACATTAGCATAGAACGTGGAAAAAAGTTTCCTCCTTCTTTCCACACCTTCGACATAATGGGTTGTTCTCCAGCCCCCATTAGGTGGAGGTGCCTCCTCAGAGAGTTGTGTCCCGTCAGTAGACCGACCAACAACCTCACTTCCGGCCTGCCAAGACCCAGCAGTGTTCTGCTTAGGTGTCCATCCAGGCCTTCAATGAAGTCGTGTGTCTGTCTCTGACCTCTTACCGTCTCTCTCCATCTACGCAAGTGTCCTGATTGAACATTTTTTCTTACGCTTTCTTTCCCATAGCCTCTTGATATTCCTATCATTGGTTCTGGGCTCATCGGTGGAGTTTCTGCTCCTCTCTTAGGCAGTTTATCTGCTATTTCATTCCCTTCCACTCCTTCATGTCCAGGGACCCAAACAAGTCTTACTTGCCTACTGCTTGACAACTTATCCAGCAGTAATTGGCATTCCCAGACCAGTTTTGATGTTGTTCTTGTAGCTATAATGGCCTTTCTAGCTGCCTGACTATCAGAACATATCGCAACATCTGTGCTCATGCTTCCTGATTCCAGTATTCGTTTTACGCATGCAAGTATTGCGTATACCTCCGTTTGGAAGACCGTAGAGTATAGTCCCAGCGACGTAGAGTATCTTCCCTGGGTCCTGCAGTCCTTTATGCATGTACATTCCGGCTCCCGTACCTTTGTCTGTTTTTGACCAGATTTGTCCATTTCCAAGATCTACTTGTTTCCGTAGCCACTCTTCCCGAGCCGGAAAAATAGCCTCTAATTTGCTATTGAAATTATACTTAGGAGTCATGTAGTCCGTACCGGCTTGCAGCATCGGATCTCACTCCAGTATCTTGTTCAGAAACTCACCGTGTCCATTTCTTGCAAGAGATGTTGACCAACTCCCTCCTGTGTTCAATCTTATTGCGGCCTTACTAGCCTCCTCCTGTACCATAAGGTCCAGAGGTGGGAGGTCCAACAAGATTTCCATGGCCGCTGTGGGGGTAGTTCTCATGGCCCCCGTGATTCCAAGGCAGCCCATCCGCTGTACTTTATTAAGTTCTCTTTTTGCCCATTCCTTCCTGGTAGCGGGCCACCAGACTATAGAGGTAAAAGTTAGAGACGGTCTTATGTCTAGACCAGCTTGGTGTCTAGGGTGACACCTAAGTATTTTGTTGATTCGGAGCATGTAAATCTTTGTCCCGCGACCATGTACAGACCATCCGTCCGACGTTCCTAGTAAAGAGAATGAAATCTGTTTTCCCTGGGTTTACAGTTAGAACCATTCTCTCACACCAGCGTTCCAACCATTGGAGTGAGCTTTGGACGATGTCAGATACAGTCCCTGGGAATTTACCTATTCCCTGAATGCATATGTCGTCCGCATAACCTTGGGTATAAACTTCTCTCTCATTTAGTCCCACAAGCAGATCATCCACTACCAGAGACCATAAGAGGGGTGAAAGAACTCCCCCTTGGAGGCATCCACGTGCAACCTCAATTCTAATTTCACTACTGTTTAAGTGTGAGATCGCCATTCTATTTTCAAGGTAAGCTTTTATCCAGCAGGTGATGGTGTGTTCTCCCCCCCCCCCCCCCCCCGCTTGATTAATGTGTCTGTCATGGATCTGAAGAAGGTGTTATTAAACGCCCCTTCGATGTCCACAAAAACTCCCATCGCAAGTTCTTTCTGCTCCAGCACCTTTTCCACCCTGGCTACCAGTTGGTGGAGTGCTGTTTCGACAGATTTGCCTGCAATGTATGCATGTTGATTTTTATGAAAAGGATTTGCAGCCACTGCTCCATCCCTTATGTATCTATCTATCAGTCTTTCCAACGTTTTGAGTAGGAATGATGTTAAACTAATAGGTCGAAAGTCTTTTGGATTACTATAAGTTCCTTTCCCTGGTTTAGGGATGTAAACTACTTTCGCTAATCTCCATGACCTAGGTATGTGTCCTAGAGCAAGAGATGCCCTGAATACTTTTATTAGCCATGGCACCAGCTTATCTCCGCCCCTCTGAAGAAGAGCTGGGAATATTCCATCTGGTCCTGCACTTTTAAAAGGGTCAAAGGACTTTATTGCCCATTTGACCCTGTTACCTGTTATTATTTTCTTTGCAACCTTCCCTGTCACATCCGGGATGTTTTCTTCCCGCAATGTCACAGTTTCAGCGGATCCTGGGAAGTGTGTTGTTGATAGATACCTCAGGGTATCTTCTTCCGTTTCCGTCATTTCCCCTGATGGAAGCTTGAGGGGACCGAGTCTTTCTACCGGGTCTCTGACAAGTACTTTTTGAAGTCTTGAGAGTTCGGATATGGTCTCAATGCCATTGCAAAAGGTCCTCCAAGAGGATCTAGATGCCCTCCGAACTTCTCGTCTATAATTACGTTGACTTTTTCTAAACTCCTCCCAGTCTCCCGGGTTATCAGACCGCTTTGCCTTGTTAAAGCTTTGGCTAGTCTGCCTACGGTGAGATTCCAGAGTCTGGTTCCACCGCAGTCCCCGAACCTAGGGTTGAGCTTTGAGCATGCAGCAATTCCTCTCATAAGAGTTTGTTAAAGCTTCCTGTAGATGGCCTAAAGTTAGCTCAAGGTCTATATGATTGTGAATGGTCTGGATAGGACCATCATTTAACTTTGCCTCAAGGCTTTCTTTAAAGGAATCCCAATCCGTCTGTCTTGGGTTCCTTATAAGCCTGCTCTCTGTCTCAGCCCCGCATAGTTTAAACTGAATGCGCCTGTGATCAGAGAGTGTTGGTTCCGTGGAAACATGCCAACCATTCACTCTTTCAAAAAGTGTGGAGGAACAGAGCGTTATGTCTATGTCCTTCCTCAGCCTGTTTTGAAAGGTGTGGTCATTCCAAGTGTTTAGAACCATAAGATTGGTTCCACTTAAGTAATTGAGGAGGGCCTCCCCTCTGGCGTTGGTGTTGGTACTTAACCATATAACATAATGTGAATTGGAGTCGCACCCCACCACCACCGGAATGCCCTTTTTGTTACATTCTAATATTAGTTTTTCCATCTCCTCTGATGGAGGATGATGATTTATATCATATGGAAAATAAGCCGAACAAACAACTACTTCCCTCATGACTTCATCTATCTTAATCTTAACTTTAACTGCCACTAGGTCACTGGAAAGGAAACCAGCTACCGGCCTTGACTCCAGCCCTTTTACCATGACCACCGCCCTTGGTCTTCCTTCCCCGCCACCACCATACAACCTATAACCAGTTACATTTAACCCTTTTATGTTGCCTCCATACAGCCAAGGTTCCTGTATGAGAGCAACATGTACATTAGTCTCAACTAAACAATGGGAAATCAGCCTTGAGGCCACTATACTATGGTGTAAGTTAGCCTGAATAAAACTAATTTCTCTCACCTGTTTGTTCCTGTGAGGTCCAGCGAAGATCTTCTTTTCTCCTAGAGCCAGGGGGTGGTCTGTTCCTGTAACGGGAGCAACGGGACCACCAACCATTGCATTCTCCCCTCCTACTGTTTCTCTCTTTCTTTATCTTCTTCCTTCCTATGTTACTCTCCCAGCTGTGTGAATGCTACTTGAGCAAAGCCATAGAAAGGTTTCCATTTGTATTTTCTGTCCAGTACTCCAGCACTGATGGAGTCGATGCTGAGCACAGGCGGACTCCCTTTATTCCTTCCTCCTTGCGCTCGAAGACCCTCCAGCCCTTGGTATTTAGGCCTTCATTCCTTCCCAGCATATTCAGGACCTTCTCAGTAGGTACAGGTGGGCCAGGAAACCAGGCTACCACCTTCTTGTACTGAAGAAGGTCCTCCATCTTCACTGTCTTCAGTTTCTTACCCCCGACCTCTCGACCGGGGATAATACTCTGCAGCCAATCTGCAGAGCGTTGGTCGGCAAAAATTCCAATGTCAGCTTCCTTGGAGAGATAGTTATCCCGAAACTTTGGAACCCCCCCCTCTTCTGGCATGTTAAACATGGCCTCAAAGATGGCGTTCCTAACTCCGTTCAAACCATCGTGTAATGTACGCTAAAATGTTCGTAGTCCTTCGATCAGTTTTTAAATTGAGGAAGCGAATGATATTATTTGGTGGGTAATTTTAAAGAGGTTTCAAATTTATAATAGAGAGCCTGCAGATCTGATGTGTTGTAATGAATAACTGTAGTTGACTCACCCAAATGGCTTAAGGTGGATATTATAATTTCATATTTTTATTTTTGTAATACTGTACTTGCTATTATGTATTATCTTTTTATTGGTCTAACACATTATTTCTTCTTGCTGCTTAATCTAGTAGATTTATGTGGTATATTTTAAATTGTCTGCCTTAAAATAAATAATGAACTGTCTTCAAACAAAGCTAGTAACAAACTCTCACGTTTAACTCCTTTCTTCTTTCTCCTCAACGTTATCATTTCTTCTTTCCTTTTACATTGTGTTGGCCTACACTTAAGCCTATATGATTTTTACAAACATGATGATATCTTATTACTAATGTTTGAAATGGTATGTGAGTATAATGGGCTATGCGTTTCTTTTTTATTATTATGAGTATCAGGGACTGATGACTTATGAGATGATCCCTGATATTATGATGTACCAACTGCTTATGAATAAAAACGAAATTTTGGTATCTTTACAAAATCTATAGTAAATATTTCATATTTATGTCTTCCATATAATATAGTCTTAATTTTGATAATATGTTTATTTGCAACCTACATACAATGTTTCTTATAATGTCCATTTTTTCAGTTCCTGAAGGTAAAGCATTACTGGACGCTCTCTCAGGAAGGAGAAAAGCACACATAGCGAATATAGTACTAAATGGACAAACAATAACCCAACGCACATTGAGGAGTCGAGTTTCCTGTTTAAGATCTGACTTTGTTCTTGCACCAAACCTAAGTGTAGCTCAAACTTTAGCATTCTATTCCAGGTTACGAAGGCCACCTAGGTCTCCCACAGGGAAAATTTCTAGGAGAAGTCAGGTATGGATAGCTTTTTATGACTTATATCACGGTATTTAAACATAGTAAATCTCACTTAATTTATAAGCATATTCAAATAAAGGCCAAAGTAACATATTTTTAAAAACATATATAGGTGCAGAAACAGATAGTAAATTTGTAATTTTTTTGAGTTGCAAGAGAAATGAACTGGATTTCTCTAAGGTGCTGCTACTATCTATCATGTGTTCTCTAAACCACATAATTAAGTTCTTTATTAGAGCCCTAGAAGTTGCATGGGTACTTGGATACTATCTTCACCAAAATTAACCAAGAAGAGTATCAGTTAAAAAATTTAATGTGAAAAATAGTTCTTAAAAAAAATAATTTAGTTGTGTTTTTTTTTTATGAATCAATTCTAGAACTTAAATTACATTTACTTAGTTTAAACCATTATGATATCTTTTAGTGGCATCAAATAAAAGATAAAATATTGTTTTAAATTTAAAACAGTTTTATTATTTCTTTTTCCAATTCGAATCCAAAGGTCCAAGTGCTATTCGCTTTTAGAAAAAGGTATCCAAGTGTTGGAAAAAAAAAGAAGAAAAGTAAATCAAATTCGTACTCTGTGCATAGAACCCATTTATTTGATTGGAATTTAAAGTTGAATCCTTAAAAAAAATTGGCTCCATAAACCTTACTTTATATTTAAATTTCTTTAAAAAGAACCAATTATTTTTAACTTGAATTTCAATTATTTTGAAATCATTTTTTATCGGTTTGTTCTGTTGTGATTTAAGGTACATTTAAGAGGATGCTATATTATAATAAAATAGTACTGTAATAATATTTTATAAAAATAAAATTATTGAATAGATTAATTATTTTGCTATATTTTTCAAATAATATATTAACCATATGATCAAGTTTTAAGAAGGATATGAATTTTTCTTTAAACTTCCGTTAAAATAAATGTGTAGCGCACTTATAAAAATGTATACAGTAATCATATACATTATTAAAATTCTACAAAGCTGTTCAAATGTTATTTATTATTAAATTTATTATTATTTTGTCCTTCTACATTATTACGATTAATAATAATTTCCATTTTGTTTGCAGATGTCTATATTAATAGAAGAATTAGGTTTAGCACAAATTCTTAATACAAAAGTTTCCTCTCTTACGGCTTCTGAATTGCAACGGTTAAATTTAGCCTGCCATCTGGTCACAGACTTAGAGATCTTGATATTAGATAGGCCTACAAGACATATGGATATTTTTGATACTTTTTTTCTCGTAGAATTTCTGAGACAGTGGTCAAGTGGAGGTGCAGGTAAGAGATTGTATGCAAATTGTGTTTTTAATCAGCAGCCAAATCATTTCCTCTTATTTTGATTTATTAATTTCTCTTGTATTATTTATAGATTTATTAGCCTGATTTATATTATAAATATAATCTTTCTTTAAGGTCATGTACTATAAATCTCTTTTATCACCACTTGTAACATACTTTTTATTACCAGTAATTACCAGTAAAGACCCCCAATTGACTCCCAAATTTTTTCAAATTTTGGGGTATATTCACTTTGACACCATTTTTGAATTTCTCATCAAAACTTAGGATAGGAATGTCTGATAAAGTGAGGGG
>JAGFPH010000660.1:212657-247747 GCA_018207615.1 Philaenus spumarius | reverse complement strand
AAGTGAGGGGGTTATTATTAAGGTGAAGGAGCTAGGTGGAAAAAACGTCCATTTACATAATGCACTTTATCTCATGAATGCTAAGTCGTAGAGAAGTGATATAGATATCGTTGGATAGGCAATCATAAGGGCTATAAAATATCGAAAGGAGAAATTTTGTAAACTCCACCTAGTAATGAAAATTTGTATTAAAATTTTCAAATTCGTTATAACTCACAGGAAAAATTTTTCCTAGAAAATTGGCATGGTGGGTTGTTTAGAGGATCATTAGATCAACATTTCGTCAGAACATATTAGTCACCTAAAACTCCATCTAATGGGTGAAAAATTGAAATTTTCTAAATTATAATTGAGTCATATTTGTAAATAATAATTTTATGTAAATATTGATTTTTCATATTACAAATAGGTCCTGAGGTGATATAAAAATGTCTAATGATATATTTATCCAGAAAATGTTCCTCTTGTTTATCTCCAGTTTCCTTATATGATTTCTCACTTGTAAAGTAGCACCTTGACAATCCAGCCTTTGGTTTTAAGGCAGTCTGCATTATTTAACTCTGTCTTATAGGTACCTTAATGTAACGAAATAAAAACAGCATATTACTAAAAATACACTGTTTTTTAGCAATTTATATTTTAACATTTATTTTTTAAATTAATTCATTTTTCTTTCTTAAACATAAGTTATTACATAATATTAATTCACTGATGAATAGCAACAACGTAAATGAACTGTCAACAAAATTCTAGTATCCTTACTGACAAAGTATACCTAACAAGCCAACTAAAAACTAACTGTGACAGATACAGAGAGGTAAGGTTATGTTCAGGATGTTGTTGTTTTTTGTTTTTTCATACAATCTATTTAAATTCCATTTATAATTTCAATAAGTAATACGGATTTAATAATACTTTGACATCATAGTAATATAAAATTATAGTTGGTTAGTCAAGCTTTGGGCGGATAAGAGCAGATTTTCTGTTTTTGTTTCTATTTAAATTTGAATAGGGTTGGTATGTAACACATGTGCCCACTGACAATGAGAATTATAAAAAAAAGGCGTATATGAAAATTTCATTTAATAATTCAATTGTAAAGAGAGAGGCGTATGGTGTATTTGTATGTAATAGTTAACTTGGTTAAGTACATAAAAAAATATGTAGAATTGTATCTCATAGGATAGGAGAGAGAGAGTAGGAAAATTAAAAAATAACTAAATATATAAACAAAAAAATAATTTAATGATAAAATAGTAAAAAGGTAATAATTTTAAAATAAAGTAAAACAATAATTTTTGTAAAACAAATTCGAACTTTCTAGAAAAATAATCAAAAGTGACATTTTGACCTATGGTAATAATTCAAACAAAGAGCCAATAATAAAAAAAAAGACTCTATGAGACATTGATATCAAATACAAGTGTAGATGTTTATATAAAAAATTAACACAACCTTATTAACATCGAAAATAATATTTGCAACAATTTAAAAGACAGTAAACATCACAACGCACACATAATAAAATATAAATATGCACATGGTTTAGGAAAGTATGCAACGACAGAGAGATCGCCATGATCAAGATGCTTTTACTTCTGTGGAAGTTGGTTCCTTCCGGTGAACATTCTGGAAGAGGGGAAAACGTAGTGAAATGTTTCAGTCGGTGTGAGTTGGTTGAATTGACCAGACGTACAGCGGTGTGTCCTGGATATAAAAAATTAGTTTTTGATCAGAAGTGTATCATTTATCTGCAAAAATGAGTTAAATAGTTGTGGCCTGAGGGCGGGTGTTTATTCTACAAAAGTTTTTCGTCAAAAATTCAATCGATTTCAAAAGTTATAACTGGATGTAACTCTACAACCATGTGCTTCGAATAATGTGAAGTGTGATTTAAGCAGAGTTGGGAAAGTTAAAAACTGATAGAAGTTAGAGTTAGTCGATCAACAAAATAACTGAGTAGAGTTATAAGTTAGCCAGAAAAAATCCTAACTGAATAAAGTTAAAAGTTAGTAGTCACCAAAAAAGTAACTGATTAAAGTTAGAAGTTAGTCTCCAAAAAAAGTAACTAAATAAAGTTATAAGTTAGTCGGTTTTTTATTTACTTCAGCTAGAAAAAGTAAAAAAAAATACATATTGTTATGTTATTTTAAAGATTTCCTGGGCATTGTTTAGAATGTTTGTGTCAGGTGAATTTGTTTTTATTTGCCAATTTAAAAAAAAAACGAAAATCTACAAAATGTGCAAAATACAGTAACGTATAAATTATTTTTTAAACCAAACAACGGTAACTAGATATTGCCACTCATAAACCAAAGTACACATAGCTGATGCGCCGAGTGATCTAAAAGTAAAAAGAGAAAGTATGCTCGTGATTGTTTGTGGCAAAGTCAACAACCCCAGGACGCTCCTGTCCCCTCCCCCCAACATTATATTCTAGTCCCTTGTCCTTTCTTTTCCAGCCCCTCGCACATCCTTGAGTTGAGCGCACTTTCCTTATCGCTATTCCGAGAAATCATAACTGGCCGACTCCGACTAAACAAACCCATTGTTCGAGTTTCCACTGTTTGGTGACCGAAATGGTCCTTTTCAAAATAGGCTTTTGCTTATAAATCTAACTCGTTAGAATTTCTACTTGTTACTCATTTTTCTAACTAGTTACAGTTAGAAGTTAATGCTAAAAAAACTAACGAGTAGAGTTATAAGTTAGTAAAAAAACTAACTAGTTACTCTATTTGTTAGTTTTCATATTCGTTAGTCCCAACTCTGGATTTAAGTGAGCTCATCGCCGAGGAATTGTGATCACGCAAGTATTGTTATTAAAAAATAAAATATTTAAATGAAAGCAACATAAAAGACATAAATAGAATTTTGACCTTTTTGCTAGAAAATTGACAATTTTTAGAAATTTACATTAGCCTAGGTTTGGACAGACTTTTATATTTTTTATTTCAATTTGGGTTACATTTAAATTACAAATTAAACTTCCTCTCAGATATGATATTTTTTAAATTAATTTAAAGTATAATATGTCTATTGCATTATTTTTTATGTCATGTGTATGAAAGAAAAAAATGATGTGTGAGTAAAGTTTTTAGAGTTTGCCATCACACGTCTTAGTTTTCATTTATTTGCCTCGGTCATGCAAAGTGAATACTAGAATAGTCAGACGAACCCCGATCTCGGAAAAAATTTGGAAAAAGTGAAAATTTAACGAAAAATTGCTCAAAATAGGCCTTAGATGAAAGAATGACTTCATACCTAATTTGCGCGGTTAATGTAGGAATGGCGCGAAGATTGAACATCTGTGGTGAATCATAGATGTTCAAGATTTGCAAGGCAAAGATTTCAGAATATGTAATGGGATTGTGTGATGTCAGAGAGCCTAAATATCGATCATATGTGAAAACATCGGTATAACCTCAAAGGTAAACAAACTTTTGAGGTTAGAGTTAAATATTTTTGGTTTTATAAAGTGGTAATTGATGGAAAATTGATAAATATTAAAAGTTGACCGTAAATTTAATTGAAAATAAAATTTAAATACACATATTATCGATTTTTTAATTTTTAATTTCTACTTAGAAAAATTTTTTTGAAAAATAATACTTTGTTTACTGATTTTAAGTTGCAAATCATTGCAGGTAGTACTGATTTCAAACGAGTGAAACATGTGTGTAACTAGCTCTTTTGTATTCAGCGATTTTCTGTGTAAACAGTTGTAAAATAAGTGTAAGATATTTTGTGAATCGCGATTAAGACTGTGGATAATATGAAATGGTAGACATAAGTTGTTTAAATAGTTTTATAAATTCAAAAAGTTTGTTAATAAGTTGTTTGTCAGTTGCAACGGGCAGGTAAAGTACAGGTAAAAACTGCCCGTCTGTGTTGCCAAATTGATCTGTGACGTGAACAAACTATCGTATGTTTTGATTACTACATGTTTAGTTAATTTATGGATAATAAGACAATTACCGATTTTTTTACACCAAAAGTGAATAATAATGTTATACGTAAAAGGGTAGTTTCGCCGGAAGAGAGTTATAAAAGCGACGAGACAATTGGGGACAGTAAAGTAAGAGATTTGACACATAGTGAGTTAATGGCGGCTATGGGCGCCCTTCTAGATAGTAAATTGTCGTCTTTGGCAACGAAGGAAGATTTTAATGTAGTGGCTGATGACATTAAAATTTAAAAAAATTTAAATTAAATATTTGAGGAAGGAGTTTCACTTGATTAAAGATAGAGAGAAACTCATTATAGATAGGTTAGATGATTTAGAGGGGCGATCTAGAAGAAACAATCTCATATTTAGAGGTATCAGACATAGTAAGGGTGACGACTGCCTAAGAATAGTCAAAGACTTTTATGTAAATATGTTGCAATGTCAAAGCAACCTTTGGATTAACTGCGCACATCCCCTTGGAACAAATGGGTTACTGATAGCGCATCTTCCGGACGATACTGATGTCGACTTCGTAACGAGAAATGCAAAGAAATTCAAAGTAACGGGTTACTTTGTCTACCGCGATTACACTAAAGAAGTAAGGAGAAAGAGAAGGCAATTGATGGCGTTCAGAGGAGAACTGGAAAGACTAGTAGGCCGACGGCAGATGCCGATAGTATTTGATCGCCTGATCGTCGAAAGACACCATTTCTTTTGGAACGAAGGCAACCTAATGGCGGGACAGGATGACGGCTGTGCAAAGATACGAGAACTGCTGAAAGTAGACCTATCTGCATTCATTCGTGATCTGGAGGAAAACCAAGGACAGCAACAACACAACAACGACGCTAGAGCAAAAACGTCGACTGCAACGATGGAGGAAAGGAAGTGAGAAAGCAACCGCACCTTTCAACAAACATCACCCCAGAAAACATCTAGAGGTGATGAATCAATTAGAATCTTATCGTACAATGTACACGGGCTAAGGAATAAAATCAGTGACTTTAAGTTAATTAATTTTTTGTTAGATTACGACATAATAATTTTGTTAAAAACTTTTATTACAGAAGTAGATTTTGATTTTTTAAGAAAATATTTTAGTAATTTTATATTGAAATTAATACCAGCAATTAAGGAGGGTACTTTTGGGAGGCCTCGAGGAGGCTGTTTAGTTGGAATTAATTTAAAATCCAATTTGGTAAATAATATAAGTTTTGTTCATAATGATCCAGCTCATGCTGTAGAAGTTAGAAGGATCCCATATTACTCGCATTTTACCCATTTATTTAAATTATAACTGTTGGGAAAGAGATTTCAGTGCATTGTCAGATTATGTTAGTTCTAATTCAAACATTAGTTTTATTATTATTGGTGATTGTAACGCAAGAACAACAAACAAACAAAATATAAATGTTAATCTTATAAGTAGTTTAAGCAATATTAAATAATTTCGTGAATCTAAAGACACAATTTGCAATATGAGGGTGAACAAATATTTGGAGTTTTGTGACAATTATGGGCAAGTCATTTTGAATGGGTGCACAACCTCAGACGATAAAGGACAATACACTTTTATTAGTAACTTGGGGTCCTCTGTAATTGATTTAGCAAGTTTTTCACTAAACAGTTTAGATTGGGTTAACGATTTGTGTGTAATAGAGTTCATTGGATCGAACCATTTACCAACACAGCTCAAGATATATGCGCAATTAGATAATAAAATAAAGGAAGTAAAAAGTTTCCCAATGTTACCTAAATTAATGTGGTCAGTATCGGATGATCGGTTTTATAAAAATAAGGTAGAAAGTAGATTAAACTTAGTAGGTTCTAACGAAAATGTGCAGGTAATACTAGACAAGATAACGGACATTGTGAGAGGGGCTACGCACCAGGGTAAACAAAATAGGGGTAAGAAAAGCTGGTTTAGGGGGAAAAACCAATGGTTAGACAAAGAGTTTGATAAGGCTAGAACTAAAGTATTCAAATTATTAAATCTATACAGGGGATACAATAATATTTATGTCAACAAATTTTATTTGGAAGCTAACAAGGATTATAGTAAAATAAGGGATTTGAAAAAGAAACAGTTTAACCAAGAGTTGATTAAAAAACTACAAAATGTTAAGAATACAAAGGAATTTTGGGAGGCCACAAAAAATTTAAAAAGAAAGGAATGAATTATGTGGGAAACTATATTAAGGTGTAAGACTGGGTTAGACACTTTAAAATGCTGCTTGATCCCGCCATAAGTATGCATTAATAATAATCAATATTACCTTAATTTGGTACGTCAACTAATCCTTCCTTCTTCACACTTCTTATTTTACGACCGCGGTTTCGGGCATTCGCCCATCCTCAGGTAAACACTTAACAACACAAAAACATATATTTAGCTCCGAGTGGAGATCGTTAAAATTTATCATTCATTATCGCATCATTTATCGCATCTGATGTGCACGTCACGGAGGTTAGTCACTAACTTATATTTATAAGTATGCAGCCTGTTTTGTTTGCAGAACCTTTTTTCAAAGTTAACTGTCTAGATAAAACGATCGATATGGGTGAAATAAAACAGGTATTAAAAGCTTCAAAATATAGTAAAGGGCTAGGATTTGATCGCATAACTTATGAATTTTATAAACAAGCCCCAGACAAATTAATTGAAATTATTCTCAAAATGTTTAGTTTAATTTTGGATAATGGTATAGTGCCGATAAGTTTTAAAAAGTCCATTGTATATCCATTACACCAAAAAGGCGATGTCAATGATGTAAGCAACTATAGAGGTATTTGTTTTATTGGTGCTATTGCTAAACTTTTTACAGGTATAATTTTAAATAGGTCAAAAAACTGGGTTAGGGAAAACAATATATTGAATGAGTACCAAGCGGGGTTTAGGAAAGGTTATTCCACCATTGACAATGTATTCAATCTCATGTCTATGATAAATCTGAGGCTTACATTAAACAAGGAAAAACTTTATTGTTTTTTTGTTGATTTTTCTGCGGCCTTTGATAGAATAGATCGAAAGTCATTGTAGGCCAGTCGGTAGAGGTAATTTTAGACCAAAAGTTCCAGTAATTTACAATACGGCTGATTTTTTTTTATAAGTACATTCAAGTATGTAGATTAACATAAAAAAAAGTTTACCAGTCTATCGATTTTCCAAAGTCGAAAAAAAATCGATTATCATTTTTTTTTCGATTATCCTTAATATTTCGAGCTGGGATAAAGATAGAGAAAAATAAAAAATACCATCGTGTAGAGGAGGTATTTTTCAACAAAAAAGGTCATATGCATTTATTTCGTCCGAGCAATGGTTTGTCTGGAAAAAATTCGATAATGCAGGTATGTATTTTGCAGCAGGGGAAATCACTAAAAGGGGACATCTTATTCATATATGAAGCGTTGGCTCATTCTAAATTGGCCGAATTTATTATATCGAATTGAAACTTGACATAGGAGTTAAAATATATATTTTAAACATTTATGCTGAGTCTCAGCTTGTTATCTTGAAAATGACCCGATCTAGGAGTCGATTTTGATTATCGATTTTAGGAGTACCGGACCCACGAACTAATTTCAATCTATTCCAGTTTCGTTAATTTTTGGAATATCAACACCAAATTTGTTTTACAAGTTGAGTACACCAGTATAAATATTCTTAGTAAGTATGAACGATTTTTTTCTTGTTATTTTTAAAAACGAGGCGCTTGAAAATAGTCTTCTGTTTTACCTATCTCGTTTTAACTATAACACTTTTGGATTCAACGACTCCATTTTTGACATTTTTGAACATATCGATTTAAAAATTGGTACAGAAGTTACAAATACAATTGTTTTTTGCTATACTTATTTTAAAAACTATATTTTCAAAAATGACTAATCTGCAGCTAAACAACTCAAGCGTTTTGATGAAAAATCTAAAAAGATATCAAATTATACTTTTTTCATTTACTTGTGCTTTTAAAAGTAAATAATGAAAAAGGTTTATACTCCTTGAACTTGTTTGAATATATATATTTAACTTGTAAAAAAACTTTCAGGTTGATATTTTGAAAATTTTTTAAACTGGAAACCCATTGATGAGTCAAGTGGCTCTAGATCGGGTCGTTTTCAAGATAACAAGCTGAGACTCAGCATAAATGTTTAAAATACATATTTTAACTCCTATGTCAAGTTTCAATTCGATATATTAAAATTTGGCCAATTTAGAATGAGCCAACGCTTCATATATGAATAAGATGTCCCCTTTTAGTGATTTTGCATTATCGAATTTTTTCCAGACAAACCATTGCTCGGAGGAAATAAATACATATGACCTTTTTTATTGAAAAATACCTCCCCTACACGGTGGTATTTTTTATTTTTCTCTATCTTCATCATAGCTCGAAATATTAAGGATAATCGGAAAAAAAATGATAATCGATTTTTTTTTCGACTTTGGGAAATCGATAGACTGGTAAACTTTTTTTATGTTAATGTACATACTTTAAGGTACTTATAAAAAAAATCAGCCATATTGCAAATTACTGGTAGTTTTAACCTATACCGACTGGGCTATTGTTTTATAAATTATTTTCTCTGGGAGTGTCCACAAAAATTTTAAGGATTTTACAAAATTTGTATAATGTTACTTGCAGCAGGGGTTTGGTGTGGGGAAGGTGTGTCTGATTGTTTTGAAACAAGCAAGGGCTTAAGGCAGGGATGTCTGTTTAGACCCCTGTTATTCTCTTTATTTATGAATGACTTGCACGAAGTTCTAGGAGGTGGTTGCCAGTTCAGTGACACGAAAATCAGGGTTTTGTTATATGCTGATGACATTGTGTTGCTGGCCTCTTCTCCTGTAGTTTTGCAATAATATAATATGATAAATAATTTAGAAAAGTATTGTGACACATGCAATTAGAAAATAAATTTGGACAAATCTAAAATTATGGTTTTTCGAAATAGGGGGAAATTATCATACCATGAGTGATGGTTTTATAAAGGTGAAAGGATTGAATGTGTCAACCAGTATAAATATCTTGGGCTGACTTTGACCCCGGCATTGCCTTTACAATGTCATTTTGAAGAGAAACTTCAATCATCTAAAAATGCCATCAATCATGCTTGGGTAAATTTGTTGGGACATGCAAGTATTTCCCTATTAACTAAATCGGAATGTTTTAAAGCTGTAGCCAGGTCAATCATATGTTATGGAGCCCAAGTGTGGGGATATCGGGAACATGATTCAGTAGAACATCTGTTATGTTTTTTTATCAAACGGACTCTGTGGCTGCCACAAAACACACCAAACTATATGTTGTTTTTGGAGACAAATTTTGAAAAATTATTTATTTTTGTTTTAAAGTTACATTTTAAATATGTAATAAAAGTGCTGGACATGGCCGATAACCATCTACCTAAGATGTTATCAAAAGAAATAATTAGAAAAAACTATTTTGGTTTCGAGAGTAACAGTATTTGGCGGAAAGGCATTCTGTGCCGTTATCAGATGGTTCGTGACTATGGAGGGGGCAACTGATGACCTTATGGCAGGCGATAAGGGACGATGCTAGGCAGAAATGTATACAAGCTGCTGAGGCAAGTCAATACCATGCCTTATACAGAGAGGTAGACTTTGACCTTGGCGATAAAACTTATTTTAGAGATGAATTTAATTCAAAATTAATTGGATGGGTTTTCAAATGTAGGGGAGAGTTGCTTCACTTAAATTATAAGCCTTGGGTCAAGGAACAATATTATAATTGCTCTCTGTGTAATTTAAATCAGTTCGAGGACACATATCATTTTATCGGAAAATGTCCAATTTTAAAGGATTTCAGATTTAGGTGGTTTAAAAAGCATGAACTAAGTAAGGAAGAGGTTTTCAAGTATTTGAATGGGCACGATTGGGTGCGGCTTGCAAAATTCTCTCAACAAGCATGGCAATACAGATGGGCTTTAATTCAAGAATTTAATTTCTAATAATTATTATCGTTAATGGAATAAATTTTTAAGATATTTTGCCGTTTTGTAATTTAATAAATATATGTATATTGGTAGTCCAGATTTGTTTTTTGAATACATGTTTTCTAAAGTTATTTGTTATTTTTAAGATCAGCAAATTCATAATGTGTTAAGTTTCTTTGATGTAAAGTGTGTTTTTGTGTTTGAAATTACTACCCAACCAAGCAGACAGCCTAATCAAGGTATGCTTTTGCAATGCAAATTTATATAATATTGTGTTAGTCTATTTTTTGTTTCGAAATAAAGCATTTTTAATTTCATTTCATTAAACTTGAATATTTAATTGGCTAAACACATACCAGCAGGCATTTTAGTTATGGCTGTCAACTGGAGGTTGGTGACTAGAAGGTGGGTGGGCTTTGGCTATCAGATACAACTGGACCAGCGGCCGGAGATGGAAAGAAAACTAGTTTATATATTTGGCCGGCTTGAAAAGAGCATAGGGAAGCCAGATCGTGAGTGGAAAGAGAAAACAGGCAGTAGGCCGCCTACAGTCTTTTTCTGTTGTGCATATGGTTTATTTAAGTATCTCGTCTTTAAAAATGTCACATGAAAAATAATCGCAATGTCAGTAGGCACAACACCATTTTATAGGTTTATACCAAAGTGAAACGCACTTTTGGTAAATAAAACTTAGCAAATTGATGTGAGAATATGCGTTTCTCCTCAGCAGCCACTCTTTACGCCCTCTACATACAAATTATAGAAAGTTTTGTTGATGCTATTGGTACTAGTCATTAACAAACTTTATATAATCAATGTCTTACCCTTAAATTGTACTAATAAAATTTGTTACATACCTTTTATGTCTGTCTACAGTCATTATTCGATGGGACAAAGTTTATTAGTCTAATAAAATTCCTAGAGGCAACAAATATAATGAGCTTAAATTGTAGACTACTTGATTTGTACAGAAATATGGTGAGTCATATTTTATTTAATAAACGACAGATATCGAAGAGGAATTAATTAATTGTTAGAGCTTTGCATCGGCCCCATTTCATACATATATTTAGAACATCTAAATCATATTTATAGCCCCTTTCCTACTGTATGTTATTAATGTGTTGTATTTTCCAGTTTTTAACTGACTTCAGCACCACATTAAGCTTGATTAATAAGGTTTAATTGTATTAAGCAAATTTTCCTGAAATTTCTCTTTTCTTCAGTTTCTAGACAATTTATTTTATAGTAGGCCTATTATGAAAATAATTTTCTGGTCTGAAGCACATATTTTCAGTTTAAATCTTTTTAATTGTGTTAAAAATCAGTTTTTATTAGTTTAACTTCCCCATTATCTTATTATTCTTATTATTATTATTGGTTTATAGTTTTAACTCAATATTTGTCTATAATTAGAACTTAAAATTTTAGTATAAAATAGGCCTATGTATTTAACTACCAGAGCTGTTCGGAAAGTAACCTCCGTTTGTTCACTGCGTAGGGTGGAGGGGGTAATGCCGCCATTCTTGCGTCGGCGCGCACAGTAAGTCAATCGACGTCCAGCCGTGGTAGAATGAAGGTCATCCGAGCACTAGTTTTTTTTCGGTCGCTTGCGAAAATATGTGCTGCAATAGAAAATTCTTCCGCATGCATTCATTAGATTTTTCACAGCTAAACAATATTCGGCAGCAGCAATTCATAGAGAACTTTGTGCTGTGTACAGCCCAAAGATAATGAGTGAATGGGTTGTTCGGGAATGGGTGCGCTCTTTTAAAAATGGCCGAAGAAATGTCCATTACGAAGAAAGAAGATGCAGACTATCTGTGGTCACTAATGAACTGGTTGAGAAAATCAATGCAAAAACTCATGACAACCGAAGTTTCAGAACTTTCGGAAGAATATCCACAAATTTCCAGGGCTGTTTTGTACGAGGTAGTGGCTGTCAGGTTAGGCTACCGAAAGTTTTGTGCTCGATTGGTCCCGAAATTTTTTTCAGAGGACCACAAAACTCAACGAATGACTTCGGCTGTAGACTTTCTGATGTGTTATGACCTAAAAGGAGAATCTTTTCTGAACAGAATTGTGATAGGAGATGAAACATGGATCAAGTACGTAAATCTTGAGACTAAACAACAGTCAAAGGTCACACGGCATCGCCACACAAACCAACGAAAGCCTGGCAAGATTTTTCCTGTAGAAAGCTTATGGCAATGGTGAAAATTTTCTTTGTGACTAAAGTTGCTAAGACTATCCTTTGCGATTGACCGATTACATCTATCCGATTACAAATATTCGTAATTTATGTGCACTCTTAGCTTATGAAATGCAATTAGTTTTGGAACTCAAAAGGGGTGTTGCTGATTGAACTCATGAAACGTGGTGCGACAATCAATGCGGATTCGTACACTGCAACACTGAAAAACCTACGACGGGGGATCCAAAACAAACGCCGTGGTCTTCTTTCATCTGGCGTCATTTTTCTGCACAACAACGCTAGTCTTGACGCTGCTCAGAAAACTAAAGACCTTCTGGGCCAGTTCAAATGGGATGTTTTTAGGCATCTACCATACAGCCCAACAACTTCCACCTCTTTATACATATGAAGAAATGGCTTGATTCCTTCATATGCATCATATGCAGAATATGCTTGATATGATGATGAAGGACTCAAAGATGCGGTCACCGTATGGCTCAAGGCACAGGCAGTAGATTTTTTTTGCAGAAGGAATTTCAGAGTTAGTTAATTTTGTTATGATAAGTGCTTAAATGTTCATGGAAACAATGTTGAAAAGTAAATGAAAGTCATAGTGTTAAGATGTACATAATACAAATTTTGCATCTACTTCTGAATTTTATTTATAAAAAAACGGAATTTACTTTCCGAACAGCCCTCGTATAATTGAACTAACTGTACATTGAAGGTTATATTCAAATATTATTATAATGACATACTTTTTTCTTTGCTCAAGGTGGTGTCTCTGGACGTATAGTATTGTTGACGTTACAACCTCCAACATATGAAATTTTCACTATGGTGTCTCGAGTAGTCTTAATCTCAGGGGGAAGACTTATGTATTCTGGTAGACGGAGGGATATGTTACCTTACTTTGCTGCTGCTGATTATCCCTGCCCTGCCTTCAAAAATCCATCAGACTATTATTGTAAGCTTTATTTATTGTTAAATAATATGTCAGGGCTATGAATTAACTACTTTGAAAACTAGTGTTCAAGATTTACGACATCATCAAACATATTTGTACATTGCATAGGACTGAGAGAATTTCCAGTAAATTAGTGAAATCAGTAGAAATAGTTTGGTCGTCATATCAATCAATATGATTAAACATTTTTTATATATGTAGAAACTTAAGATTTACTTTAATACTTTTATTAGCGAAGACAGTCTAGACCATATTACAAGATGAGATGCAATCATGCATGTTTTATCATGGTGGTTATTGTTATGAATTTATATGGAGTATTTCAGAACAAAATTTTATTAATTTTATACGCTTTGATAATCTTATTTTATTATTTTTATAGGAAAGTAAATCATTTTTCCCTCATACTTTGATTCCCAATGTGTTGTATTTTTCTTACATAATAATACTACTAATTTTATATGTTGACTTCATACAAATAAATAATATAACTAAATTTAAGATGAAAAGCACAAGATATTCTTAACATCCATATCTTTAAGTGTTTAAATTTCTAATAATTGCCCCATTTCTGAACTTGGCTCATACAGTTTTCTTATTTTAAAGTCATTGTATACCATAGGCGTAACCAGGGAGGGGGTTTGGGGGTTATAACCCCCATTATAAAAAATATTTCTCACTTTGTTTACATTAAAATACTCTCTTAAGAGTATTGTTTTCAATACCTATGCAAATGCCAAACTACAATAAATTATCAATATATTGCTCACATTATCTTTGGTCAAATTGGGCACTGGCACTTTATTTAATATACGAAGCAGTATAGTGTATGGCCTGGAACACACATGGAGTTTTCGTCTATCGTCGCCATCATATCAACAGTGACACGAAGGAGAATATTAGAGCATACACATTGGTCGGAAAAATAAACTATCGGATTATTTGCCGCTGACGGTGGCTGTGCAGCCGCTCGCTGCCACTACAATCGGCGGATTTTCCACCGCCTCCGCCAAAACAGTGGCAAACGTGATCAAATGCTTGCCAAATATCCTTATTTTAGTATTTTTTTGTAGAATACTATACTTCAGCATAGTAACCGACATTCTTAAATAATGAAAAATGTTTCTTCTAGTTCCTCAAATAAGGAAACAAAGTGTAGAATGCTCCAAAATCTTCTCCTCTTTTATCTATTGATTGGATGAACCCAAATAAATATATTTTTTGCTTCCTTTTCAATCGGTTACGGAATAACAATAAACCTCGCTCATAAGCAGAGAGTTGCTCTCGGTTCAAATCAACAAAACATTAAAAGAAATAATATATTACATAACAAACTTCGTGATTGATGAACTCTACACTTCAGTTTAATGAATCCCAATGAGGATTTTAGACGGCGTCGGAAATTTTACCGCCCTGTGCGCACACTTTAAATTTTATGAGCGGCGACGGTAACTAATCCGCAACCGACAAAAAAACGCTGTGTGTGTTCAAAGCCTATGGGGTAAATGGGGTTAGACACAGAAAGATTTGGCAGGGGATGAGTCATGGTTGCTATTCTAAAATAGGCATGAATCACAATTAGAAGTGGAAAATTATACATACATATCGAGACGTCAGAACCAGAGGGTTCTATCTACGTTTTTCTAAATTTTTCAGTAGAGCATTTTAAAGTTTGCTGTCTCTCACAGTCCAAATTTAAATTGTAATCAGTGATAAACTAGGTTATAAAGAATCAACAGTTTATATTTAAGTACATGAAAATAATTTTATTTAATAATACTACAAATTCTATTTTTTACATATTTTATAAAATTTACGGTACTGCAGATAGAACCTTATGTCTCCAAGTACAATGTAATTATTAAAGTCCAAAAGGTTCCTACATGAGAATTGTATTCAAATACTCTACATCAACTTGAGGCATCCATTTCATCATAGATCTGATGTCTTTTACCTTTTCTGTTGGTAGTTTTTTCTTATCCCTATCATTTACCAGACTTGCTCCCCAGCGGACGCTTGGTATAGGTGATGAAGTTCCAGTTGACCTTTTCGACTTTTTTTCCTTTATCAAGTATATGCTGTTCCAAGGTTCGTAAGGGTCATGGCTGGATTTAAATTTTACAGAGAGCAGATTAGAATGTTCAAACATAAGTTGAGAAACTTGTGTGTATGGGCAACCTCCATAAGCATAATTCTTACTTTGGTTATGAAAATCATAGAAATTATTTCGTGACATTTGGAGTACACAATAAGGGGATTTTTTATTTGAGGCTAGAATAACTCTTAATAATGAAACTGGAGACCAAACTTCAGATACTTTTAAAGCCTTTTCAATGTTAGAGTGTACGTTATCCACCTCCTGTATGCAAGAATGGCCTGGAGTAGAATATTTCATAATTATTTGGTCAATGTGTTCATTGGTTGACAAAAACGAGGCAATAGCATAAGATATTAAAGAGTTTCTATTTTGAGGAACGCAGCTGTCACTCCACAAAATGTACCTCTTAACATCAGGAAAAACTGAACTTATTTTAGTCATCACTTTTATTAATGCACTGGCAATATCATTTCCAGAACGACCACAAAGGGCCTCATGCCAGACTGCGCAGTAACCTTTTTTATCTTCTGAGCAATGCGCTGTTAAGTTATAGACATTCAACTTTCGTTTATAAAAAAAACAACTGACGTTGGCCCTTGGAAGTGCAATGACATTTTGTAAGTCAAAACATACAACAACTTCATTGCTCTCGCGGTCTGTTTTTCTTTCATTTCGCATAAAAGTTTTATTCAATACGTGAGTTTCATATTTGTTAACAAGCTCGTCAGTTACACGATTTTCTTTCCTTGACATCATATATTCCTCGCATAAATCACACCGGTCAGATTTAGGTAACAGAAAGTCTAAGTTATACTCATTGTTAAAAATAGCTCTGTACATTGAAATTGCAAGAGGTTTAACCTTAATTTCCTGACAATGTTCAATATAAAATTGAAACATTCTAGTGACGTTTAAATCAGGGCTAAGGTATTCTTTTAATGTCTTTGCTCTGCAATAATGCGATTCAACTTTTCCGAAAGACTCTATGTGTTTTCTTGCAATATCCTTATCAGCTTTTGATATTCGGTCTGTTGTTTTTTTCCCTCTTTCATCAGATTTTGGTAATTCAGTTCCTTTGTCCTTATTATTATGTATATTATAAATGGTCTTCTGGCTTATTAAAACAGTCTGCAGAAAAAATTGTTTGCACACTCTGATCTTTTCATTATTCACATGAAAGAAATATGAAAACGAATTTTTTTTTTTGTGGGTTATTTTTAACTTTTGTCCTTTTTGAAATGTTACATTCAGAATTTTTTAGAATGAAATGGTTTTTCTCATTTTGGCTTATTTTATAGTAGCTTAACATAATGGATTCCCTGTCATCTTTACTTATTTTATCACAACATCTGAATTTGCATTTGCAATCCGAATGTTGAAGTTTTTTATCTGGCACTATCTTACCGGAAGTACTGGTGTATGTTTTTCCATTTTGACGATTTTCCTTCCTTACGTTCTTTTTCCACTGCTTAGGATTTTTCTGTCTTTTTCGTGTTCTTTTTCTCTCTTTCATGGGAGTCAATTCTTCAGGGACGCACTTTTTTTCTGACTCCGTATCACTGTAAGGCACCAAAGACGTATTACATTTTTCACTTAAGTCCACAGGAGAACTATTATCCGAAATTATGGTGTTTTCCTCATCAAGAGTTAGGTCGGCATTTTCTCCTTGAGCTTCAACAGAATTTTCTTCAGTGAAATTGCTCTCAAACAACCTGAAATTAAACAAACGTTTTGAAATAAATATAAAACCTAATTATATAAAGTTTAATAATGTTCAAATAGTGTATATAAATATTCTTTTTAGTGCATATAAATATTAAATTGTTAAGTTTTACTGCATTAAGTTTTTAAAATAATTTTTCTCAAACATCAAAATATATTTTTGAATGCTGATGTTAGGCATAGGCCTCATAGATTTTCATTAATGACTAAAACGTATTTGTCTTTGATGAAATAATTAAACATTATAGCTATATTAAAGGAATTTAGTATTATAAATTAAGTACAACTATTCTGTGGTATCACTAGCTTTAAATACAAAATATTATGATTTTAAAAGTAATCAAGCATGTTTTAAAACACCAACTTAACGCTTGGTTATTTGGAGGTTATAAAGCTATGTACCGTACTTAGATTATCTTTTATATGACATAAACAATAAAATTTAAGATAGGCTTTAGAGACATAAGCTAATTATTTGATTGTAAAGTCATGTTGTAAACTCATACTGTAGTTCCATCTGTCCTGCAAAGAAAAGAAAATCTAACTTCAAATTTTCCTATAAGATAGGCCTATCCAACTATCGTATTCGGACCATAGCTTTACAAATAGATAGCCATATTAATTTATTGTAATAAATAGATTTACAAATCTACCTAAAAAGTAGTCTAAACCAAACAATATTCTTACCTTTTAGATATTCTTTGTCGTTTTGGCAAAGGTTCGTATTCATCTTCACTGTTTGATTCTAGTGGAGGTAAATATTCCTCACCACTACTAAGACTTTTCGATGTTGGGGAACTACAATCATTAAAACTGTCATCAATCAAGCTATTTATAATTTCTTCGTCCATTTTTACTATTTAAGAAATAAACACTGCTTACAATATAATATAAAACTATAACCTCAACAGAAATAGCAACAACAATACATTCTCAGCTGACACTGCAGATAGAACTGTCTGGATCTCAAGGCTGCCAACTTATGCAGATAGAACTAAATTTCCCTGGTTATAACTATTATACTATTATTAATTTTTGATATGAAATGTTAGATATTTGTAGGGATAGGCTTTATGTGCATGTTAATGCAATAAAATGAAAAACAAGGAAAATGCAGATAGAACCCTCTGGTTCTCACGTCTCGCTATATCATTTTAAAATACTTTTGGGAAGCCTAAAACGTGTTATTTTGCATCTTAATTTTAAAAAAATTTTCATACCACATAGTTGTTGTAACCCCCCCACCCCCTATACGGTCGTCCTGGTTACGCCTATGATGTATACATTTTTTTAAATATCCTTTTCAACACTCATATGCACTAAAGATTCAAGACCATAGTTTATCAATCTTAATCTTGTCGCATGACACTTATGTCATTGGAATTGTTCTGGAACAGTTCTGTATATTGCAACGAATACCGGTACCTATAATAGTACTCAAAAATAACTTGGAAAGCACATTTAATGCAAACAGTGATTTAAAAAAAAGTTTTACATCAACTCCTATAAAAGCGAGTGTACGAGCTTATGTACTTATATACTACATGAGTAACATATAATATAACATCTGATTTCACCCATCATCTGTAAACCCAGTGTAGATTATAGTTTGGGGTTATGTTTACAACTTCAATCGTTATAATTCATTGTGAAATTGATTTTTTTAAATATGAGTTATAGAACTAATGAATACTATAATATACGTTAAAATATTTGCTTTGAGGGTATAAACTATATTATATAAATACAACCTTTTATCATCAATATAATTTGTTTATACAAATTTAAAGAAAAAATAGGCCATCTGTAATACTTAATCAAACCCAGTGTAGATTATAGTTGGGGTTATGTTTAGGTAGGCCTAGATAAGTAGGCCTTAATGTTGTTTGTAAATAGTTTGTTTTTTTAGTTGTATATTTCTAATGTGTATCTAATTAATCAGCCTGTGATTTTTCACAGGGGTTTACTAGTGTTATAATAACTTTCTCTACAAATGATTCCTCATTACCTGGCACTTCGTCTCTTCATTGTGTTGTAGGAATTCTTCATTCCATTCCTCTTTCATTTCATTTTTTGCACTTTTTCCAGAACCACCATAAATAGTTATCATGGGCAACATTTTGAGTTAGCTGGTGCTAAGCATGGGTGAAGTATGAAACTTGTTGGAATACTTGAATACGAAACTCATCTTGCCGGGTAATTCATGAACATCATACTCACCTTGTTCGCCTGCTTACTTCTTAATTTTTTTGTCTTTGGCCCTTGAAGTCTTCTTCATCTCTAAATATTTTAGAAAATCTTCAGTTTAGCCATTTCATTTACTTCCTTTATCTGAGTGGACACAACAAATTTTGCATCTGATAATAACTCCTCAAATCTTCCTTGCAAAGATTTCAATCTTTGTAGTGCAGATTCTACTAGTCTGCAGGCTTGGACCATGTTCAGGTCTTTGGTTTGTAAATAACCTGATAAAGGGGCACTTATTTTGAAAATCTGAAGGAACTTCATAGTAACAAAAACAGTTTCGAAACCAGTAGAAACCTTAAGATTAGCTTCGGCATCACTTCTAACCTTTGAATTGAAGTTTGCAGGGTTATAAATCTTAAATAAAGCAACTACCAATTGCAAATTCACACAGTTTGCTTATGTTTCATCTCAGTTTACCCAAGAATCATTTCTTCCAAAAATCTTCCCTGTTACATCACTATGATTTCACCACCATCACCACCATGTAGCACCAAAGGCATCCAATCTAAAGTAGGATTCTCTTCAAGAATCATTTGTAGTCTTTTAAAGAACTCTTTGAGAAAAACTTGGACTTTTTGTAGAAGTAAAAAAAAAAAGATATGGTTACTGATTTATAGTTAGCAATATTACACAATACTAAATTCAAAACGAGGTTACAGCACCAAATGAGAAAATGACTTGGAATAAGTTCAAACAATCTTGTTGTCACTCCGTTATATCGCCCACTAATGTTTGAAGCTCCTACTAATTCATTTGCTACAAAGTTTTCAATAACTGGGATTTGCACATTATTTAAAACACTTTTCAGGCTTTCAGAAATATATTCACCAGTAATGGTCATAACAGAATTTCTAACACATTACAAACCATACTACAAATCCACAATGGTCAACTGTTAAAATGACTATAGTTGTATCCATCATTATAGAAAACTTTACTACAACTTTCACGACTTTGGCTATTTGAGTAATTATTTCATCTGCAATAAAACCGATAATTTTCAAAACATTAATTTTACTAATAAATGATACAAAACTACCTCTTCGTATATTTTTTTTCTTGCGGGTACCCTTACTCCTTCCAATTATTCTTTGTAGATGTTTGTACAGAGATATATCATATTTACTTAGAAATCAAATGCTTTTTCCATAATTTACTCATGCTTATTCAGTGTCAGCTCTAAACGAGAAACTTTGTCTTCCTATAAACTTTAAAACATCAATTATGTCTCCTCTCTCTTATTTCTTGTTTTCGACAAACATTAATGTACGTATTCTTCTTGTATTTTCTTGCCATCTGTTCCTGCTTCCCTGTGGGTTCTACAGATTTTACCCTCTTCAACAAGCCGATAGTCATGCTTTCAGTCACTAAATCCTGAGCAAAATACAGAACCATTGCAAACGCGGTAAAAATATAACAAACAAATTTTAGTTTTGCAATTATAGGTTAACTTGTCTGTTAAATTTTTTTTTTCAATGTTCTTAATTTTAAATAAAGTTTTTTTTTTTTTTAAAGTAAATTTGTTACAAAAACACTGACAAGTCATTAAGACTAGGTTTCTTGAAACAATCTATTTCTTCACTTTAAAATTTACCAGATTCATCCTTATGATCTTATTTGGTTGCAACAACATTAATATGTGGCACTGCTGAAACAACTTCCATTCCATATTTTTTAGAAGGTTCATTAAAGAATGTAGTGATATTACTAACAAAGGAAGAATCTGTGGTGAGTGTGGTAAGCTGTTCTTTTTCTACATTAAGTTGGACATTTGTTTATGTTTCTCCAAAATGTATAGGGTTAGAGTAGATTTTTTTTTTAACATAATCTGCAATTTCTAAAGCTTTTTTAATTAATTTTATTTTCTGTATGCCAAACCACTCTCCTTTCTTTTGTCGACACTGTCTCCTTCTATTTTGTTTTTGTACAATTACAAACAGAAGAGACAAACCTAAAAAGCATGGGTCAGTTAGACAAAAAGTTTTAGTACCGGTAGTTATTTAAGTTATGGAAAATTACTGAGTAAGTGAAACTATCAGTGGCAACAAAACACATAATAAACATTTGTATTTTGTAATTGTAAAATAATTAAAAAAATTAGCAGTTATGGTATGAAAATATACTAAAACAACAATCCCATTAGAATTAATCAAAAGGAGCAAAAAATCACATTTTGTAAAAAATATATTGAAAACAATACATTGTTTTAAGTAAAAACAGAAAAGTTTACATTTGGGTGTACATGCGCCCTCCTCCTCTCAGAGCAGAGCATTAGCGACGGAAAAAATTAGACTTGTTCATTTCCATTCTTAATCGTGATTTTACTAACCTCTAAACGTCCAGGTGCTACCACATGAAACAATGATAAAGTTTGTCTATAAATGGATTATTTTTTTAGTTTGAACTTTTTATTCACCAAAAGTTTTACAACAATAAACAATTAATGAGACATATTATTAGCAGAAACATAGCTGCAATTCCTGTGTATTACCTATCTTATTTCATAGAACCAATTTGGTGTTGTTTTATATCTGGATTTCACCTTATCTGATCACTTGGCACTATATTAGGCCAGAAATGACAGTTTGTACTTTGTGCCAATTTTTAAATTCAAATGTATCAGGCAATAATAAACCAAAATTGTTTTTCTCATAAAAACAAAAGAGATTGTGAAAATTTTTCATTTTTGTATTAGTTTCATTCAAATATAACGTTTGTTGATTTAATATTTCACAGTGGATTTAGTAACATTAGATGACCTATCAGCAGAAGCAATGTTGGAGTCTAGCCAACGTATTGAACAGTTAGCAGAACTCTTCAGGAGGCGACAGGAACCTCTTTCAGACCCAGGACCACCTCAAAGTCTACCTGGAAAAACAAAACGAGCTAATGTATTTCAGCAGGCCTTCTCTGTATTTCTGTAAGTAGGCCTATATGTCACTGGTCTATAGTAATTATTTTAAACCCTGGCAATATTAGAGACATATTAGTCAAAAGAAAATGCCTAACCGTTTGAATCTTGAGTATTTTTGATAGAAGCACACACTTTGACCCATATAAGTAAACATTTTTAATTAATTAAAAACTAAAATTAACCTCTTGAGTTACTACATCCTGCTAGCATAATATACACAAGATAATTTTGGGGGCCCCCAAGGAAGGTCTGAGGGAAAATGTTGGAAAATTAACCCCCAAAAAACTTGTTCAATGCATTCTAGAGGTCAAATTTACCACATTTGTAGTACCTATGTGTTTTATTTTGCACATGATACTGAATTGAAAATATTATATTGAAACAATGAACGATTTACATTATTATTTACCCTCTATCTCGATCTACCTAGCTGTAACCTGTGTCATTCAGACTACTACATAACTACACTCATAACTAAACTTAGGCTATATGAACTGGTCTTAACAAACAACTTTACATTTAATTTTTTGCATACTCTAATTAGTTTCAAGTAACTTAAATTAGCTTCAACTTTTGATATTTAAATATTTAAAGGAAAGAAAGGTTTAAAGTTTGTTTTGATATTTATTGTAAAGAAAGTAATACAAATGAGTGTGGGACATGATTTGAAATTATCACAAGTTCAAAACGAAATCAAATGTATTGTTACAAGCAAAACACAATAAGTTACCTTACATTACTATTCAAAACTAGAATCTTGTTCATCCATTAAAATTCCTTTTTTCATACTTTTGCTGAGGAAAATTCTCCATGCCGGAATATCATCAGGAAATAGTTTCATGAAGTGAACGGCTTCCGTTTGAATGTCATTTTGTATTGATTTTAAAATAAAATCAGGTTGAACCATTTTTTACCTGTTCTAAAACTGACTTAATTCCTTGAAATTGTGCATCTATATGCCCACATAACGTGTTTTTGTTTGTTTAATCACCTTTATTAAACTGTCATGGGGTAAAAGACAGACTCTGTGAAGCAAGATTTTGGCTCTTGCACCCTTTCATCCTCGCTCAGTTCATCAAGTGCTTCTTTGTTTTAGTGATTCTTTTTTGGGCAAAACCGAGCTCTATACCCCAACGCACTCACATATTTGAAGTTTCTTCAGTAGGTTTCGCTGTGAAATACTGAATCTTTTTCTAAAAGGATCTAGGGGCCCCCTGGCTTCAAAGAACTTTGTATTAAGTAAATGTTTTATTAAACAAATTTAAAATTCATATTTTATAACAATTAAGTCGTTTTGGATAGATTTTTCAGGAAATGACGTCCAAAATACACTTTTTTACACTTATCCCATAGAAATCCAAGTAGAGCCATATGGCCGGGGGCCCCAGGGCACACCTCCGGTTGCCACGATGGTAGTTACGGCGCTGCCTCAAAGCCTTAAGAAGCACAACATTTTAAAAGTACCGGTACAGTAGGAAAATGTTTGACATTTGTTGAATTTTAAATGCAATTCAAAATAACAAACGAAAAAGTAACAGCAGAGATAAAGAAAAACTGCTGTTATAATCCACTAGAACTCTTTTTTGGCATCTTTAGTATTAGTAAAGCCTGACTCCTTATTGCTTGATTACACTAAAATCTGAAATAAAAAGTGCATTACATACAATGTTTTTTTTAAATCTTAGATGAAAAAATTTTTTAATAAACTATTTAATAATTTTTTAATTTTTATTATCTTTTTTATCTTCCATTTTTTTCAGTAATAGTATGACCAACTCTAAAACAGTAATCAGATTATTATTTTACCAACACACATTGTTTAAAAAATCTAACAGTTACCATTTGTTTTCATGCTTGCTTTAAAAATAATCATTTTTATTTTTAAGTAATTTGTCTCATCCTGATATTGCCCTATTTCTTATGGATATTTGATATTTTTTATTTTTATCACAATTTGTTGCTCATGATAATACCAAAGTAAATTAATTATATATGTTTAAAATTATTTTTTGTATTTTCAGTTTATTGATGGATTTAACATTTAAGTATAACAAATAGGTTACATTTAAGGTGTTCTTCCCACATCTTGAGAAGACGGGAACAAATGGTTTAGTAGTTCACTCACATTTGCCTGCTCAGTTTGTTACTGATGTTATTTTTGTTTGGTTCACAGACTTTTATAAACAACAAAATTATAGGATGTCTATTTATGTTTTTTAGGGATTCCCGAAGAAATGCCTTGTTTTAAGTGTTATTAATTCTCCCAATTACTGACATTTAATTTCCATACAATAGCATGATATACCAAGCTCTAACCACACCCATGCAACAAGATGACCTAAATAATGAAATGGCAATTATCAAACATATAGCGCAAAACAATGGTTTTAAATCTTTAATGGTGGACAAACTCGTACATAAAATACAGAAAAAACTTGAAAACCGTAGCAAACCTCTACACTGCAACAACAGCAACAAAAAGACAAAATTCATTCCAATGCAATACACACCAATTTTTGATCAGCAAGTCCGCAACTCTTTCAAGAAATACAACATAGCCTACAGAACAAGAAACAGTTTATCACAATATTTCAACCACACAAAAAATAACCAAGACCACAACAATAGTGACATATGCAAACTAAATTGCAGTGATTGTGATAAATATTACATTGGACAAACAGGCAGAACATTTAGAGAAAGATTTAAAGAGCATATACCTAGCAGCAGAAACAATAGAACTACAAACTCAGCATTCACAGACCATTTAATTGATAACATACATTCTTACACCAGCATACAGGATAATATGTCAGTGATACATAAAATAAATAAAGGTCACACCATGAACGTCATTGAAGAATATGAGATTTATAAACATCACAAAAGCAATGCAGAAAAAATCTTAAATGAAAAATTGAATTTTACTTCCAATTGCCTTTATGATCTAATATTTTGCCAAAAACATAAATTCAAAGAGACATAAGAAAATCTAGTAGGGCACAAGGTACAATCTGATAAGAATTGAACAGAGCTGCACCTTTATCTTTCCAAATCAGTCTTGGAGGAAGTACACCAGAATGAGGTACCTCTCAAGTTTAGCAAAGTTGAACAAATTTATTTATTTATGTTACGTGTACGAAAAATTTACGAAAATATATGTTACCGTAAGTGTTGTGTATATATAAGTGTTTGAGTGGACATAGATAGCTGGCCAGATGATGCTGCCTATCGGCGTCATTTTCTTATGCGAACATTTGTTGTTGTGTATTAAATTGTGTTTTAGCACTAGAGTTTTATAAAATTACAGAAAATAATATTCAGACGAGATATTTTTTGCGGACATTCACCATTGTATTTTGAATAATATTTTAACACCGGTAATTCATAAAATTGGCACAAATTGTATTCGGATGACATTTCTTTCGCAGACATTTCCTGTGATATTTTCAGTTATGTATTAACATTAGTATTTATAAAAACTAGCTGGAAGCCGATCTACGATCTGGTTATGATCCCATCAGCTAAACTCTAGCTTTGTTTTATAGCCCCGATAAAGCAAATTATAAAATTATCTTTAAAGATTATTTTATTAAAATATTTTAATAAATATGTTTAATTGATATGTTTTTATTGATTGACTATTTAAAAAAAAAACAAAAAAAAATATATGTATTTTTTTTTTTATATTTTATTTTGAAGTATATATCAGGTATGTAAGTGATAAACATACCCAATGTACAGTATTAAACATCATGGAAACTGCAAAGTGTGTTAGGTTTGTGTTTAAATATTGTAAATGTATTTAAACATTGTTGTTTGTTTATAGTTTAACATACCGGTACCCTAAATGAGTGTAAATACCATATAGGATTTTTTTAGGTTAAGCCTATAACATTTCACAACTTAATTAATAAAGGGTAAGTTTTAGAAGCCTAAAAATGTTAGTATATGATATTTATTAGTTGCTATGGTAACTACTGATACACATTAGGCCTACCACACACCTTTAAAGGAAACATCTGATTATGGTACTGGCATTGAAAACATTTATGCATCAGCTGTGCTGTGTATTTTAAATGGACAAATTTTACTTTTTAATTTGAGAAAAAGATGTAGAAAACGAGTTTTCCGGTAATTTTCAATAAGTCCAACTGACTTTTTGGGTAACAAATAACTTATGTACCAAATTACAAGGGAATCCTTAGAGCCGTTTTCGAAATTAAATTCTGCAAAAACATACAATTGTTGCTCATTTAAGAATACTAGTGGACCCGGCAATGCTTCGCTATTGCTATTGCTTGATTTACCTAACCTAAAATGATATTCAGTTTTTGATCCAAATCAGTTGTTGATCAAAATCAGCTGTTGATCAAAATCAGCTGTTTTAAGCTTTTCATACGAACAGCTGTTTTTTGTGCCCCTGATAAAATCAAAAGAAATCTTTCTTCTTCTTCCTTAAGATTGACCTTCCATAAGATTAACATTGAAACTTTGAGGGCCACTGGGGCGTATCCCTGAGGACCGATGTAAATTATAATGGGATTCTGCTCATCTACAGGACACTACCTTTCTAACGGTATGCGCGAATTTCTCCTACGATGCACACAAGCTGAGAAAAAAGGACGACAAGTTTTGTGCTTGTCTATTAATATATAGATAAGATAGCCTAATTATGTTCAGGCATTAAATACTTCCACTGCCATTTGCTATTGTATTTTAAATAATATTTTAACACCGGTAATTCATAAAATTGACACAAATAATTGTATTCGGATGACATTTCTTTCGCAGACATTTCCTGTGATATTTTCAGTTATGTATTAACATTAGTATTTTTAAAAATAGCCTAATTGTGTTCAGGCATTAATTGGTTCCACTGGCATTTGCTATTGTATTTTAAATAATATTCTAACACCGGAAATAATATTAAATATTGTAACATTTCTGCACCACTTCATAAAATAGTCCATTATATATAAAGTCACTTAAATTGAGGTCCGTGAGATTAAATCAAGCTAGGCAACAAAACAACAAATTTCGCAAAGTTTACTAAATACAATATGATTTTTTAAATGGTTTAATTATGCCTTGTTGGATCCATCACAATTAAATTGGAAATTAAAATATTTTCTGTTTAGACGACAGACTGTATACTCTCAGCCCAGTAGTTTATGTCACTGGATCACACACCTCCTTCTAGCTGCCATACTCTCTCTTATAGTAGGAGCTGTGTTCTGGGACCTGCCTACTTCAGATCCACAATTGTTATTAGCTGATAGGTAAGCTATTTCAAAGACTTAATAAACAAATGTTAGTTCAAATTTTACCCTTACATAATAAATTATTGAATCTTTATCACTAAAACACAAACAAATGTAACATTGTCATAGATAAAGATATTCACTCAGTTTGAATATTTATGATTGTATCTCAGTTGAATTATTTTAAATTGCATTAATTTTACGTTCTAACTTTAGTACAGTAGAACCCCTCTTAACCGGCCTCGGATCAACCGGTTCTCGGATTAACCGGCCTATCCCATGGAACAACAGAGTTTTTTTTCTCTTACAGATTATATTACTGTAAGTGTCAAACATTGATTGTTTGACTGACATTTCTTGGAAAATAAAGCGGTGTGACGCAACATTAGGTGTGCAATGAGTTAGTGTTGTGGCAGGCAGGACAAGGGAGGGGGAGCGTGAGTTAGATTTTTTTCTTGCTTCCGCGGCAACTGTATTTTGTCTCAGAATTAATTGTCAAAGCGGCATCCTTTGTTTCTTTTTCTTCGCCTTTTGCTTTGTCGGAACCTTTACTGAATTTCGTGGGAGAAAAATATGTAATATTTGTAACATATTGAGTAATATGTTAAGCAGCAAAAAGATTCAACGGCATTAGACGTGATAAACGTACGAAAATGGAGAGACTTTGCTTTAAAAAATCTTTAAAAGTTAATGAACAGACAAAAATAACTGATGTTTTTAAAAAGTGTTACAGTACAGAAAATATATAATTCAGTTTTCAAAGTTTATGTAAGTTTAAAATGTTTAATTTGTTGGTGTTTGTTCATGTAAGTATGTACATATAATAAAATGAGTTGCAATAACTTCTTATTTGTTTGTTTATTTATGAAATATGTAGGTTATTATTGAACAAAAATTTATTTATTACTGGAACCTCGGATAACCGGCCAGTGTCTGAGTCCCGACCAGACCGGTTAAGAGGGGTTCTACTGTATTCTAGTATTATTACTGCATTACTATAAAATTATTAAAATGTTTAAAAATATTTTTTTTAAATGACATCCTAAAGCCAGCAAACCAGGATCTAATTTATGTTTGAAACAAACTATTTTGTGCCTTCATTGTACAAATAAAATCAAATAGGAATTGAGCTCAATATCAAAATATAAAGTATACTTGCTTAACACACACAAAAAATACTCAAATATTAAATAACTTAATTTCCAGAAATCTTTAAAACAAATAGGAGGTACCACTGGGTATTTCAGTATCATATGTGTTAACTATCTTATGCCTCAATTTTTTTTTTTTAATATTGTATAATTGATAAACAAATAAACACACAAAAAAGTATATCACAAATACCCTCACTATTTCTCCAAGGTACATACTTAAAATCTAAACACTGTTTTGTCTTAAATAGTATGTTCTTCAAAAAAAACTATCCAACTAATTTATGAACAAAATTTAAGATTTTTGAATATTTGGTCAATCATGCTTTAAAAAGTATTCATTGTAAAAAAATACCTAGTATAAAAACAGAATTTAAATTTTTGTATGTTTATCTTCTTAGAAGTCAACTTAAAAAATTTCAGTTTTAAAAACTTTATAAAATTTTACTTCAAAATAAACAAACACAACCTTATAAAACTCATAAATTTTATAAGAATATCTTCAAAAATGACTCACAGTGTTTAAACAATTTTAGTTTACTATTTAGTTTATACAAATTTTACATTATAGTGCAAACAATTAATTCAGTTGATCTAACATTTTACTGTGTGTTAAGTAAACAACTTGGATTACAATGGTAGCAATTTTTTAAATTCACTGACTATGTTATATTGAAACTGACTAACCCAGTTAGCTCAGTATTTATATTAATATAATATATTGGTTGCCGTAGTAAACTGCTACTAAATTATGTAAGAGATGTACATTTTTATTTTTGTATGTTTGCATATTTTTTTAATTCAATTAATAAGCACATGACTTTTTACCCAGGTCAGTCTAATTATTCATCTGAGAAAGATTTTTTAAATGATTCTGTCATTTCTGTGATTAATCACAAGCAAATATATCTAAACAAAGTTTGCCTCTTTTTAAAATTAGTATAGATTGAAAAAAGAATCAGGCATTTTTAATTTACAGCCAATTCTAAAGAAATATTTGATACATTTTGTACCAATTTAACAATGCTGAGTTTATGAGATTATCATTTTTTTTTTTTTTTATGTATTTAAAAATCTTAATTCCAGATTTGTATCTCCAGATTATCAGTAGTAGTATATTTAATTGTTTTGCAGGTGGAGATTATAAAGGTTCTTTTATGTTGTGCAAATTATTCTTTTTATAGGCACCTATAAAATCCCAATGAAACTTTCTAAAGAGATCAAATGAAAACTTTTCATATTTATCACAGTTAATACAATCCTATGAATATTTATACATATTTATCCATTTTAAAATATAAGATTAAATTTTATCACTGTAAAAATTACAGTCTGATTTTATAATGGAAAGACAATATTTTTTTTCGGTTAGTAAAGACACATGTGTAGGGTATACATGACATACTGATGAGATCAACATGTATAATTTAATTAACTTTGGATTTTTCTGAGCAGGTTAGGCTTCCACTACACTATGATGTGTGTAGCATGTTTTGCTATTCTTCCATTTGTTGCAATAGCAAGGTGTCATAGCTTGGAAAGATTGGCTGCTGAAAGTGATGTAAAAGATGGATTGTACAGCAGAGGAATCTATATACTGATTATGGTAAAAACAAACATCTATACATTTGTATACTTCACTATAATTTTATGAATACATTACTGTTGTTGTGTTGTATACATTTACTTGTTATAGTATAGTTGCCGTGTCGGGGGATTTAATTTGAAGTGTAAGTGGACAAAGTTTGTGGCAAAAGTTATAAAAAGGACTAAAGTGTGGAAGAAAACGTGACCTGAGGGTTCTAGTGTTGTTGTAGCAGCCCATATAGCAAAGAGCAATGATAAAGAGTCCTGTATGTGTTAGTGTTCAGGAGAGTACAGCAATTTTTGCACCAAGATACAGGGTCCCTGACTGCAATCTAAATAAAGACACCTGTAAAGAATCTACTGCGAGATGTGTGTATATGATGTAAATATTAAGAAATGATTAGATCCTACATTTTCTTTTGCCTGGTCGGTCGTAAGATGGATCGAATTTCTAGTATGAGTAATTCGGTTTGTTGGAGGGGTTCAGACTTACAGTAGACAGGCAAATAACCGTATCTGCCAGATTATAACATCGTTGATCGATTCAACTCGTGCATAGCTTCGAGGTTCTGATGTTGAAAACATTGTGATGAGTCTAGCGGAACTCATCATATCGTAGAGAGTTCCTGAATACTTATTAGTAAATTTAGCTGCATCTTCTCTTGGTTTGGGTAAAATTGTGTAGACAAAATGTTCTGGTGCTACGTTATTGAGTTTTAACGCTGCTTCATCCGCGATGAGTAATATAAAATCTGTATAAGAGTCTGCCGCTGTAAAAATTCGGTAGCTGTAAGTTCATAGAGCGTTTCATGAAAAGATTTGTGGGTGGGTAATTCGTCAGTAGGCTAAAATTGCTAGAGATGATGTTTTTAATGCACATCAGACAAAAAATTTATAATAAGTCCGGAATCCCGACATCCAGCCAATAGGGGGGATGATGTATTTGTTTGTAGGTCATAGTGTACGGGTATATTGGCTGAATTTCGCTTTCGCCACATTAGGCGCCAAACCAACTTGTTGCCGCAACTGGGTTTGATTTAAGTGGACTAGTTCTATTTGCAGGAAAAGGACTGAAGTGTGGCTTGAATGGCACTTGAAGCAGTTTAACAGGGGGGGGGGGGGGGGGGTGGGGGGGGGGGGGTGGGGTTTTTGGGGGTGGGGTTGGTGGGGGGGGGGGAGGCGGGGGAGTGAACTGGGAAGTTGAATTTCTTTTTTATATAATTTTATTTATTGCTCTCTACTAGCTCATACATACTTAAATTTTGATTTCCTTTATATTTCTCATGTTATCCAATAACCATTGATTGGTAGGTATTCTTCCATGTGTACATGTTTTTATATACTGCATAAGTATTATTTAACAAAATTGTTAAAAGGTTCTTAAATGTGATTTATAAGCTTTCATTTTCCTTTACCTAACTCATCTTACATAAAGACATACAAAGTGGAACAATAATAAAATTCATTTAATAGTAATAATAAATATACCGGTATATACTTGTTACTGACTAAAATTTATTCTAAAGATATAATTTGTAATTTTATATACATTCTAACTCTAAGAATTGTTTAAGTTATATTTCACTAAAATAATTAATTAAGTTTTTCATCATTTTATTCTATACAATTTAGAAATTACAACACAAAATTATTCACACAGTTAAAATGAAATATATTAGTTGCAAAAACAGCTATATATAACTGATTTTTAATTTAAGGGAACTTTCATAACTAGATAGTTTGAATTCGTTTAAATATCAAATTTTTGCAATGCTCCTTCAGCTTCCCACAACCCTCAATGCAAATTTTCTCTACAAGCCTAATATGTCAAATATTCTTAAGTAGAATTTTTTTGAAGACTATTTAATAACATAAATTTTCTTGGTATCTAAAAATTTTATAAAATATGAAAACCACAGTAGAACTTACTATGGTCATTATAAATAAACCTACCATTCTGAAAGTTTGCAAGTTATATGTAGATCTATATACCCTCACTAAATGTGTAAGTAAATTAATTTTGATAATTCAATTTAAGTTGGTTAATCAAATTTAAAATAGTACGTTTTATCTTACAGACTCTTGTCAGCATACCAGCATCTCTTTTAGTATGGTTGGGGTTCATAATCCCTGCTTATGCTATGACTGGGCTCTATAATCAAGGGTCTAACTCAGATGGGTTTTACATCTATATAGGTAAATATTCATTGTGTATTATTTCATAGGAATAAATTAAATTATAGTTTTAGGAGATAAGTTTTTTCAACATATATTTTTCTTAATTAACTGAAAATTGGAAAACTGAAAAATACCATTATTTGGTGACCAAGCTTACCGATTCCTGGCCATCCAATGTTGTTAAGCTGAATTTCCAACATAAGTGTGATGTATACTTTTGTTCTATAACGAAATAAAAATAAATTTCTTATAACTTCTAAAGATAGCATAGTGCAATTTATTCAAATTAATACAAATTATAAGTACCGGTACACAAAGCTTATATATATGTTTATAAATTTCAGGTTACATGCTGATCCATCTTTTCTGCCTTCAGTACCTCGTCATGTTTTTAAGTTATCTTTGTCCTGGTCGACTATCAGCTGGGCTATTGTCCAGTTTTGTTCTGATAGTTTTATCAGTGGTCTCAGGATTCCCTCTGCATTTATGGGATCTGATGTCGGAATGGGAAAATAATTGGCTAGGATCATTATCATCGGCTAGATGGTTGCTTGCTTCACTAGCCAGTAGAGAATATTCTGCAGAAGCACTTACTGCAATTTCATCACAACTTACATGTAGGAATAAACAGGTATGTATAAAGAAAAAATGCAGTAGATACTAAGTAAATACCAGTAAAATTCGATAACTTAATATTTTCCATTTATAATATACATATATGTATTAATATTCTGCTAAACCCTGTTTTTTTTATACTAAAATTTAACTTGAAAAATTATTCAAAATTTAAACTTGAAATTTGTGTTATATAGATAAGGAATTTTGGCTACATTTATTCTTCGTTAATTTATTTTTCTAAAAAAATAAACCCAATTAAATTAACTATTCATATTATAAATTAATAAGAGATCATTAAAGGATAAAACATGCCCTAGGGTTTATGATGCAACTGTGTTAATATTGCACATTTTAAAACTACTGCTATAAAAAATCACAGTCTAAGAAGGAAAAGTTGATTGTCCTACTTAGAAGATTATCATAGTGTTAACCCTGAAACGCTAGGTATTTGTAAAGTTTAAGATGTGCTGGATTAACATCAGGATTCTTGGCCCCAGTCAAACCAAAGCCCCACAGATATGCAGTCAAACCCTCCTCCCAGATATGCTATTTTTGGTTAGTTTGCCATTATTGCATTCTGGACTATTTATAGTGAAGTATATTTTCAAAGAATCACCTTTAAAAAACCTGCTGAGTAAATGCTACACACATGCGCCAATATAGAATATTGTGAAATTAGTACAAAATCCACTACAAGCAAGATCCAGGAAGTACTGCAAGATTGTTTGTACACAAAAAGACATAAAACATACACATATTTTGTAGCAAATATCGTGAGCAGGAGCACTAACAGAAGCTATGCTTTGGTTGTGTGAACGAGTTGAAGTAGATGTAAAAGTTATGTGACGGGTACCCACCAACTTATATGACAGTGACCAACTGCCAAATAATAACTTGCATTCTTACAATAGTTGACATCACAGTTTATAGTTAAAGGAAGGGGGGAGCCAGCTTGAAGCTAAATGTTCAAGCCTAAATCAGTCTGTTAGTAACCATGGTCTGGAGAAGACTCCAGATCACATAATGTAGACTCGCTTGCCTTTACCTTAGTTTAGTTTAGTTATAAGTCCGGACCAGCAGAGGAATAGATTGTTTTACATTAAATAAACGCTCTGAAGTGAAACAGTCTTTCGTCACCTTATTGAAGAACCTACTCGCCATCCACCATCCTGACAAAGCCCGTACGTCCGCGCGAGGACAGAAAGACATAGCCCGACCAGGGAAAACGCCGCTTCAGAAGTCGGACGCAGGAGAGCCGAACCCAAGGAAGCGGGACCCGTTACAGTTACAAGGACAGTTATAGATATTTATTCAATTAATGTATGCACTATGTTTTTATGTAAGTTGTCTTGTTTTTGTACTGTACAATTTATATATTTTAACTTTCATTTTCTTTGTATTTAACTTTAGTTTTAATCAGATTAAATTAAAATATTTGTTCAACATATTTTTCAGAACATAAAACCACGAAACATGCAGGGCAATGTGAGAAATTGGTATAGGCCTATGCTTAGTATATGAAAAAATATTAATTCTAAAAATAAAACTTTGAAGGTTCTTTCAACAGATAAAAGTGAAAACTACTATTTAAAAGTTGATTTACTATTACATTTTGCTAAAAAAAGCTATGTAAACTTTACGCATCCCCAATCATAACAGCCTATAAAATAACCTAACCATTCCAGGGTCAATCAAATACTTTCTACCAATCTCAAAAATAAAATATTGATTATGTATTCAATAATGTGGAGTGTTCTTCAATAGCTAACCTATTTTATGTTTATGATATTACTTTAATTCTTTTAAAATTGTTCAAAAAATCTTTAAAGCCTACTGTTGTCCATAAAATAAAAATATATAAAAAATGTGACCTTATTTGACATATCATTGAGAATGTTGATAAATGTACAAAATTAAAGGCCTGTTTCGTACTACAGTTATATTTTACATTATTCACTAATAAAAGAGAGGTCATTGGCCCTCCAAGGGTTAGGCTTTGGGGGAGGGACTAAGCTCAGGTCAGAGTATATGCATAATAAAATTTCTGTAGCTTATCACAAATTCTGAAACATTATATTTTATATTTTTTTAAAGTTAATGGTGACGGCCTTGAGTCAGACAATAGTGCAATATAAACATTCTTTCTGCTAGATCACCCCGCATTGACCTTGAGTGACGGTCTACAGTGCGTAACTAAGGACGGACCGCAATGCACGTGCGAGTGTTTTTATCCATAAGACTATATTTAT
>JAGFPH010000660.1:200318-212081 GCA_018207615.1 Philaenus spumarius | reverse complement strand
TAATAACTGATTGTTGGGGGTTTTGTGGCCATAAAGGGGGTTGTTTTCAAAATGTTTCAAAAACTTTTTTCGTGCATCTATACTTGACTAATTGACGTGTTTGGTGCAAATATGTTCGAAATCGATCGAATAGTTTTCTCTCTAGCTAATAATAATAATATTTATTAGTTAATCGCCTACTTTAATAAAAGTATACAAAGCTAGAGAGAAAACTATTCGATCGATTTCAACCAAATTTGCACCAGACATGTCCAGTACGCCTGTATAGATGCACGAAAAAGGGTTTTGAACAATTTTGAAAAACAACCCCCTTTTTGGCCAAAAAACCCCCAAAAAATCAGTTATTATTTTTTTTATTAAAAAACGGCTCTAACGATTTTGATAAAATTTGGTTTATTTGTAGCCTTTAATGTGCCCTACCATATACAGAAACCCGCATCTTTCTAAAAATTCTCGTTTAGCTAATAATAATAATAATAATAATAACTGTTTTTGGGGGTTTTTGGCCATAAAGCGGGTTGTTTAAAAAAAAATTTCAAAACCATTTTACGTGCATCTATGAAGACCTAATTGACGTGTTTGGTGCAAATTTTTTCGAAATCGATCGAATAGTTTTCTCTCTAGATAATAATAATAATAATAATATTTATTAGTTAATCTCCAACTTTAATAAAAAAAACTCTCCTACCCCACCCTACAAGTCACAGTGAATCTGTTTAGTAATTTAAATGTATTTGTGAGAAAGTATGTGCCAGTTCCTGGTACCGTTTATTTTAAATTGGTATAACATACAAAGCATAACATAAATGAATAGAAATGCAACTAATGTTTTATTTAAATACATAAATAGGTTGAAATGTTGTATTCACTAATTAAATAATCTTGGTTTACAAAATTTGGCTTAAACCCCAAAACAGCTCTACAAACAATTTCTATATTTATAGAAAGTACATAATTCAAAAAGTTAGCAAACAGCAGTTACTTGTTAAAATTATTAATATTGCTAAAAATATTATATTATAAATTATTATTGCAGTTAAATTGTTCAAATTAAATAACATTTCTTTCGCGGGGAAAAGTACAGACGGCAACAAAAGACTCAAAAAAGCCAAGTTGAAAAGTCGTTATAAGTAAAAGTACAAGCAAAATAATATGAACTGTAATAGGCTACGGTACTTAAAAATAAAAATATTAAGAATACAACAAATAAACTTCTAGATCGTTCAATTCTCATACTATTCTCTTATACTGAAAAATTTCAATGTCATGTTCTTAATTTGGATAAAGTTGGATTAGTGATTAACATTGACACTCACTCCACTCCATACTCATAATAAATCTCATATCTAACTCTAAACACTCACTTTTCTAGCTCTTTTGGCTGCAAAATCTTTAATCAAATCATTAACGTCTAAGGCTTGAAAAAGCTCAGCATTAGCAACAAAACTAGCCAAACTAGACAATCTAGAATCTTCGTCAGAAGTCGAGTTCCTCAAGTAGTTTTTGATTCTTTTCAACTCGCTGAATGATCTTTCTCCAGATGCATTAGATGGCATAATACATAGTAGAATGCGCAAAGCCGTGTCCATATTCGGAAATAATGTTGTTAACTGTTTTTCACGAATGAGTTTCAGATACTCCAAAAGTGTATTCCTCGGAGGCTTGGTAATCTTGTTATCATGAGGTTCTCTTTCTTCATCAAATATACCTTCAACAAAGCCTTTGAACACTCTTCTCCAAAGTCACCATCTATGTCGGTTCGATACTTTTTAGCCAAAATAGAAGCTTTTCCCCTGATTTCTTCATTCTAAATTGATGATAAGTTGTTTAAAAATCCAAATTCTTCATTAAGACTGAAATAAACTTGGACCTTTTATTCAATTCTGAATAAAACCTGTCAATTACAACATTGAATGTATTAATCTTTAAGTCTTCTTTGCCATTAAAGTGGGGTTCATCTTCATCTTCTTTATCTTCGCCAGGGAGAGCTTTCCTTTTCGGGCGTCTTTTTATTTCAAGAATATAGGTTTCATTTTTAGACGTTAATTTATTTTTTATATGTACGTTGATTATTTTAATTAGATTATATTGTTTATGTACAAAAGTAATGTATTCGATTTACAACCGGTAATTAATAATTTTAGAAAATAAAAATTCAATTTTTTTACTAAAAAAAATGTTTTTTTTACAAAACGCTGCAGCCTCCTTTTGCTTGTGGCCCTAGGCCGCGACCTAGACGGCCTAGTGGTAAATCCGGCACTGGCTGAATGGAAGCATAAAAGTCATACAGGAGGCGAATAAACAGTCATTATTTGTTTTCATCAGAATATTAAAACATTTATTTGCTGAAAGTTTTAAACCCATTCTGCTTTAAAACTTTTAAAAACATTAAAATAATTTGAGGAAAATGAATTACAAATTTGTTGAGAAATATGATTTTGTAACTTCTTCCTTTTTCTTTCCCTCTTTAACACCTACTTATGTGTCAGGAAACTAACAAAGTTAGAGAGAAAATGGAATAACTTAGAAAAAACTTTTAGTAGCTATGGAGTATGTATTTTCTGATTTAAGATTTTTTCAATGCAATTATTTTAGACAACATTCTCCTGTCACACTATTTAGTTTTGACCGTACGGCAAAAACTGAATGGAGAAATTCTTTTAGTGTAGAGAAGAAAATCATAGCCTCTTTCAAACTACACAGTTACATCAAAATTCTCCCTCCTTGCCATGTAGCAGCCATTCGCTTCCACTGCAATTCTCGGCAAGCGAACAGCTGTAGAATATAAAAAGAATCATGTGAAACAGGGGTGCCCACAGTTAGGGTTGTTTCGATATCGGGAAGTTTCCGATATTCGATATTGGTATCGATATCAAGCTCTAATATTGATACCACGACATTATCGAAACAAAATATCGATATCGGTAATATCAAATGATATCGATATTATTATTTTTAATGGTAAAATATCCTACTAATAATACAGTAGGTTTATTTATTTACTTACATCTGACCAGATGCTATGATGTATTTTGTATTCTGAAACTACAAGTCAAACTAACTCTAAAACTCAATCATTTGTACAGAAATAAAATATTATAGAAATTAGGAAAAAAGAAAATTCTAATCAATACAGCTAAAGTTCAGAAATATTGGTAATTGTTTGCTTACGTTTGTTAAATTTTGCTTACGCTTATATTCTGAAACTACACCTGAAACTCAAATACTAGCGAGAGCGGGAGGTTCAGGACGATAAGTTACTTTATATTGTAGACGGTAGGTTAATCTATGATCAAGCGTGTTTTAAGTTCATATAAAGTTAGGTTAAATACAAACATAGATACACTTAGAAACTAAAAAGCATTCTGTGATTGTATATGTTCAGTAAGTGCCTTGTATTTTTATTTTTAGGAGTTGCAATTATGTAGTAAAAAAAGAACGTAATTGCTACAGTATAGGTAAAAGTATCGGAACCCGATATTGACATTATTCTTCCGATATTGCGATAATATCGATATAATATCGGAAATATCAAAACAAAAATATCGATATTTACTAATATCTGTTAATCTGTTGTTTCTGTTGTGTTAAAAATCTTCTGTTAATAGTAGTAAAAGTGCTGTATTATTGACAGCCAGGCATTTCGACTACTATTGCTTGTAGTGCAGTGTAGAGATGAGCCGATAGAGGGTGCTGAGTGTGGTGTGAACAAACAAAGTATAAACATATTATAGATGTTTACAGCATACCTGAGAGCCTGCCAAGTCATTCTGCAAACAACTACTCCCCCTCACATCAGGCCCAACACTACTCAGTAGCCAGGCCTACATAAGATAGCTGTGTAAAGTTTTTGTTTGTCCTTGTGTCCTTGTTGTTTTAAATAATTTAAGTGCACAGACCAATTAAGACTAAACATGCCAAGATCTTTAAAAAAATCTTTTTAGGGTCTGCTGTAGTGGTGGCCATCTTGGCTTTTTGTCCCGTAAGAGCAATGTTAAATTTAAAACCATTTATTTCGTTAATTTATTATCATAAAATTATTTGCTAGGTAATAGTCATAATCATTTTAACCAGTCATAATAAGCATCCTTTTTACATTTTACATTTTTTTAAATCCCTTCCATTTGTCATGTAAATGACATTTTTTAAGTACCAAGTTTGAACTTTTTTCTTTACACAATAAAAGTTTTAACTAAAAGTAAATCACAAGCCAGATCCACAATTTTATAAAGAACATTAGTTTTTTTTTTTTTCAGCACTCTATTAGAAAAGACGGGTTTATAAAATGGTTTAAAATGAGGCAATGTCAAAGCGCTCAGCTGCAAGAAATTCCACTGTTTAGATACGGCTATAGAGTGAAGCACTGGCATCACCGGTTGCTTTCTCGTTTACTGGAGCAGACCCTTAAGTACAATTGCTTAGAGCTTTTGTATAACACTGTACATAGACATGATAAATGGCAGGAACATTGCCGTAAAAAACACACTTACAAATTTTAAAATATCATGAAAATTGATTACAAAATTATTGAAGAAAAACCAGGTGATGGGAAATGGGAAAATTTTGAGAAGAATCTGATAACATATCAGCAATGTCATCTTTAACAACTGATAAATCTGTACTGTCTGTACTATACAAAGTGAATCTGTATACTAAGTTGGCAACATTTTATTCAATGTAACTATAACTATTTATCGTAGGATTATTATTCAAAACTCTTCCTATATCAAACAATTAGATGTAACGTTATAATTACCTTGTATTAGTTGTCTTCAGTCCTTAATTATTGTAGATTATAGCTACAGCGCTGTTTCGCCGAACACTGTTGGCTTCGTCAGGCTTGTACTAACACATACACGAACACATAACACTAATACACACAAAATCGGAGTAAAACTCGTCGTATGAATTTAATAAAAATGTTTGTGGCCACATTATTACGTCGTTCATCTCCAGCTGCAGGCAGGACACTAGATGTAGACAGAGATTATCAGTATGTTCTGATAATTAAGTTGAAAGTTTGAACGAATGGTGGATCTATTTGTTTTGTTATGTTTACTTGACTTTGGTGATTATGTCGTAGCCTATATAGGGTTGGAAGAGAAGTTCAACTTGTTATTCAACATGTTATCTGGATTATTTTTGTACTCTTTATATATCCGAAATTCTTCCAATATATCCATTGTAGTCCCTTTATTGACTTTGTGCAAAATTTGTAAATTAGTGTTTACAAAATATTTGTTATAAATATTTCACCTTATAGGCCTCTAGGCTAGTCTACCCAATGTTAAAATTCCCTTAATTTAACCTATAAGCTATTTCACTTGTATAGGTAGTGTGCAACAGTAGCTTACCACTTTAAAAAATAAAACTGAAATGACATGTTATAATAATTAATTGTGAACAATTATTTATTTTAAAGCAAGACATGAACTAAACCCCCGTTAGTATTTTACTAATCTAAAAGTAAAATATATAAATATCGTACTTATTTGGAAAGAAAACAAATCACTTCACTTCCAATTCACAAGGCGGCACAGACACAGATACTACAGACTTGAGGCCCGCCATCTTGGCACCTTTCCTCATCACAACGCTGCATCTTGGAAAAAAATATCGATTGATACACCCTCCCCCCCAAGTTTAATGACTCAGCCCTCCCCCTACAATTTGCAATACCCCTCCCCCCATAAAAGTTAGTTCAAATAAAAACAACATGCCATTGAAACACGCTTTTATTACCGAACAAAGAGAATAAAATAAAGCTGAAAGTAGAACAATTTGCTGGTATATTTTCTATTTGAAAATGAATTTATTTCCAACCACAAAAACACATAAAAACAAATTATTATCTTAGAAATTGACTGATTAAAATTTTCAGGTAGTTGTGATCAATGAACAAACAACTATACTCTATTCCACCAGCCGTGCCACCTGACGGATTAGGAGACCCTTTACTCTCACAAGCGCCTGGGTATGACCAGCCCGACCAGGTAGATGACTCAACACTGGGGAGTCTAGTAAGCAACTGCTGATTTGATAAATCACAAATTTTAACAAATTTAAATGTCGTATTTGAAATCTTCGTTAGATTTAAAAGAAAATGACACCAAACACAACATGATTATGATAATATATGCAAAAACGTAATGATTTGTTGACGACATTTTAACCCTAGAACCGGCAATGTTAACAAAAATTGATTTCTTGGTGTTTGCGAGCATATTTTCAAAAATTCGCCAAATATAGTAATTATATACCAATTCAAAAGTGTTCTATACCTTTTTTGTAGAGAAAGATTCAAAGAATTCATATATGCTATTAACAAATTTATTGATAACGCGAAAGGAAAAAGTTCAACTTTGGGCCTACATAAGAAGTAGTAAACATTTTTTGTAATTTTTTCATAAGTGTAAAGAAGTTTTGTAATTTAGTTCTAAATAGATTTGTATAAAAATATTTATCAATTTCAAAATTTCGTATTTTCAAAACAACTGTTTTTATGTTCCTACTACTATATGCTTTGCTGTTACTTTTAGGAATAAAAAGTCCGTTACTTTTGAATTGGAAAAGGTATGACAACATTAACTGTCCATATTTTGAAAACGTTTTCTAAAAAGAAACCTTTTTGTTTGAACTCATTACCATGCATTATATTATCATAATCATGTCGTGTTTGGTGTCATTTTCTTTTAAATTTAACGAAGATTTCAAATATGCCATTTAAATGTATTAAAATTTGTATTTGATAAAATCAGCAGTTGCTTACTGGACGCCCCAATATATGAGTCATCTACCTGGCTGCCGGAGCAGCTGCTTTGGTGTGTGTGTGAAAGTAAGGGTCTCCTAACATGTCAGGCGCCCACTTAATCGTATCTTTAACCTGCTGTAAAAACTAAACTACTTTTGAGCTACTTTAATGATAAAACATGTTTCATAAAATTTAACTTATTGGCTCAAAATTTTACGCTTACATCTCGTCCCTGACCAAAAACAAAAAAGTTCCTCACAGAACAACTTTTTCATGTCACAATTTAAAGTTCCATAATTATTAAGTCCTAGCTTTGGTTATTTATTTATACCTATAAAAGATTTTTTATAATTAATAATTTTTATACCACTATCATCCCACACTAATATTCTGTCAGTGTGTAAAAAATCAAAGGAATCAGTGTGTTGTAAGTGTTCAAAACAACAGTGTATTTAAAACACGCGCATCACAATTTTAGCGTCCCTCCGAGCCGTTTCGGCTTTCTAAACATTTCCAAGATGGCGGACTTAGGCACACTTTTCAAACTGTACAGGTATAGGCAATGTCCAGTCTATTTTATTCTATGGTCGATGGTACAGGTGAAAGTTAAATAGTGACTGCGCTTTTATTCTCCATTTAGAAACTATACATTTTAGGGTACAAATACACAAGCAGTGATACGATGCGATGCGGCGCGACACGATACTATCAAACACGTATTATAACATATGGCATAAGACACACAGGGCGTGACGTGACGCGATGCGATGCGATGCGAAGAGGCGCGACAACCTCTGAAACAAATCAGTTTGATTTTTTCAAGCGACCAGAATCGATAGTAGTGTATGTTCAGTAGCCGAGATGGATGGTGAGTTGTTAATTAATGAGGTGTTTCCATGGCAACCGATTTGGGAATCAAAACACATACATCACATGAACAGAGGAGTGGTAGACAAGATGTGGACTGATGTAGCTGTGGCTCTATCAAGTACAAATAAGTTTAATTTTTCTTAACAAAAATGGATTTTTTGGCGTTTGCAAGCATTTTTTCAAAAATTTGTCAAATATAGTAAATGAACCCCAATCTAAAAGTTTTCCGTAGCTTTTTTGTAGAGAAAGGTTCAATGAATTTATATATGCCAGTAAAAAAATGATAGATGTCAAATTTACAAAGTTATTAGCTGAAGAAATAAAAAATGTTCAGTTACAAAAGGTAAAAGTTCAATTTTAATCCTACATAAAAAGTAGTAAACATTTTTTGTATTTTTTTTCAAATGTACAAAAGTTTCGTTCTTCCTTAATACGGGAAATAAATGGTAATACTCTCCGTAAACTTCCCTCCCTTGACATAAATCATTTATCCATTCCCTCTTAACACCCTACTACAAAGTATTTAATTTAAATAAGGGGTTGTCACACAGAAGTACAGTACCGTCTACTTTAGACAGCGCTATTGTGCAAACTGGCTACTCTGTTCCTGTTGGTTGTAGTTCCAAGTCGCTCTGCCCTCTATGTGTTTGGATGTCGTGTCTACTCGCATCGCATCGCTGTCAGTGTAATTGTACCCTTAGTTTTATGTACTCTGCTACTCTGCTTCTAATTTGTATGTTTCCTCAACAATTTTTGACCCCCTTCCCCCTAGAATCGCAATGATGCGCAGTCTGTGTCATGATGCTCCCCCCTGTGGGCTCCCCTGATATAGATATACTATCGATATGGATTGTGATGCCCACCCTGCTATTGATGGATTCTCTTGTGTGCAAAGATCATACCTTAAATTTTATGTAGTCTGTGCAGTACTTCCTTGAGTCTATGCTAATTATGAACTTTAAGTTTCTTCATAAAAAAAAAAAACATGGCAGTCGTGGGACTGCCGTTGGAAATGAAAACTTTTTATGTTTAAAAATGTTGGACGTTATTGAAATTGTTTTTTAATTTTTTTATATTTATCAACATTTTTTTATTTTTTAAATTCTAAAATAATAAATATTTGTGCAATATATAAGTCAAAATAATTTGAAATTAACATGGAAAAAGTTGTGTATATAAAAATTATTATTAACAAACTGTTATTAACAAACTTAATAATATTTTTATTTCATTATTATACATAAAAATTATTATTATTGCTATACAAGTGATATACACAAACTAAAACATGTACAAGAAGCCTATGTTACTAAATAAACGTAATATAATTATACCGGGTGTCCCACGAAGAGGTCCCTATTTTTGAATTGATATGACAGACGTATAGAGCGCGCTACAGACTTGAAGTTCTACAGTCGTGACTAACACATATGTAAAAGAAATACCCCTGAGTTTCAGTTAATTCTGACTGATCCAAACAAAATGGCGGAAAAACAAAAAACAACAAAATCAGCAATCGTATTTTAAGGGTAAACCTACTTTTATTTAGAATAGGAACAGCTACATCTGTTTAGACTATTTTAAATCTATCAGCTGACTGCGTGTATCCACAACAATGAACATATTTGGTAATAAACATTGGCATTTGTTATTAAGTTGCATTGTAAGTATCTTATGTACCATGCCGTTTTCAACTGAGAAAAAAGTGAAATGTTGTTCCTGGGCTATTGCCTTTGAAAATGATTATGAAGCAATAAGGTGTTTTAGGGAAAGGTAACCAGGTGTAGTTCCACCGTCAAGGAAATCTATTCGTAAGTGGAAGACTATCCTACTAGAAACGGCGTCAATACAAAAAAAATACCATAGATCCTCCAACATAGAAAATGAAGAAATCGTATGTGCTGCTTTCATGGAATCTCCAAATACACCTAATTCAGTAAGAAAGGTGGAATCTTCTACAGGGATACCGAAGTCATCTGTCCAAAGGTATGCCAAAAAGAACAAAATCAAACATTATAAAACTCATTTAGTTTACGGACTGCTTGAAGATGATCCTGACAGACGATTGGAATTTTCTTCGAAAATAATTGAAAAGACTGACGTAGATAGCAAATGGCATGAAGGAATCGTGTTTTCAGATGAAGCGACATTTTATCGAACAGGAACTGTAAACAGGCATAGTTGTCATTACTATAACACAAAAAATCCACATATCTTACAAGAAGAGAAATTAAAATCAACAGGTATAACAGTTTGGGCTGCTGTTACCAAGGATGGTGTTTTGTCGTCTGACATATCCCGACAAACAATGACTGGAGAATGGTATGCATCAGTTTTAAGCAATCACATAGTTCCTCATCTTTCTCAGCCTGAGATGAAAGACGATTTTTTCCTACAGGATGGAGCTCCTCCGCATTATGCTAATGTGGCCAAAGCAGTTTTGGACCAAAATCTTCCTAACCGTTGGATAGGTCGTGGCAGCAGCTTCATGGACTGGCCCCCAAGGTCTCCAGACTTGACTGTTTGTGACTTTTTTCTGTGGGGTTTTTTGAAGGAGAAGGTTTATTGTCATAACATTGCGACAGACGATGAACTAATGAGGTTGATCGAAGAGGAACTTTTGTTGAGACCTCAAGAGTTGTTCAGCAAAGTGTATGACTGTTTTCTATTTCGTTGTCATCAGTGCATTGCGATCGATGGACATCAGTTCTGTTTGAATAAGGTTTATGGATCAAATAGATTTAATTTATTTATGAGTTACTTATATCTTTAATTCCCTAACGTTGTTTAGTGCTTATTAACATCGTTAAAATTCAATAATTATGTTGTAACACTTAAGCAAATAAAACTATTTTAACGAAAAGGTACTATTTCTTTGATATCCCGCCATTTTGTCCTAATGTGTCAGAATTAACTGATACTCAGGTGTATTTCTTTTACTTATGTGTATGTTAGGACTGTTGAGTTTAAGGTTTGTAGAGTGTTCGGTGCATCATAACAATACTAAATTATAAAAAGTAATCTCAAAACAATATTTTATATTTTTTATAATTATTTATTGTCAAAGCTGGGTCATTAAATGTTTCATATTTTAATCTTCCAACACAATCAAAACGAAAATTGTGACCAAAATATCTCTATCACTTTCTTTACATGCTATGTTTATTGTTTAAGTTTTTCTTAAACATTTTATTTTAGTAGATTGTAAACTTTTCAGTCATATAATAATGTATTAGAAATAATTCAACCTTTTCATTGTGTTTTCAAAAAGATGTTTTACTTATATATATCAATATAATATATAATATATCAATTACTTTACATTCATCTTTATGCTTTTATTAAAGCAATGGTAATAAAAAATACTATGAAAAACTACTGTAGATTTTTAATCCAACTGAACACCGTATTGAAACCTTGGCTGTCATCTTTGTGTACAGGCGATGATAACCACCCAGGTTTTTCGCCTTTAAACCCAAAAAAAAATCATGTTTGTGTAGTTTACACTCTTTGAAAACATTGTCATATAATACTGAAAATACTATTATTAGTTTTAAAGGTAAGTACCTAATATTCAACGGAGAAAAAAATGAAATAAAAAACACAAAAGCAATAACAAAATATTAAGTCATCATATTTAACTCATTATAAGTACAACTTATGTAAAAATAGAAATTTTAATTAAAATATTAACATGTTTGCTACTGAGCGTATTGTTAAACACAGACTGGGACAAACCGTTGTGACATTCGCCACAGACCACGAGTATGATTTCGTTCAAATGAGTTATTATATTTTTTAATAACCTAAAAGTTATGTCAAGCAATAGGTTACCTATTGGGATTTTTTACTGTTTTCGGCATTTTTGAAGTCATTGCATATATCGTCGTCAGAATTGCATATTCAGTCTATGTCATAAAGTCTAAGTAAGTTTTTTGTTAGACTCTGAAGCAAAGTTAGTAAAACAAAGTGTTTGACCAAAGTTGAACAACCAATAAAAATTAAGACTGAAATACAAAGATGGAAAATCAGATTTCCCTGGAATTATGTGAGAAAGATTCCTGAGAACATTGCATCTTCATATTCCCACGAAATAAAAAGGCAGGAAAACAACCAAGAATTGAGGTGTGAGAAAGATTCCT
>JAGFPH010000660.1:145163-200308 GCA_018207615.1 Philaenus spumarius | reverse complement strand
GAATTGAGGTGTGAGAAAGATTCCTGAGATATTCAAGTCTTTGTATTGCCACAAAACAAAAAGGCAGGAAAACAACCAAGAATTGTGGCTTGAGAAAGGGGGTAATTTTCATGAGAACCTAATGTCTTTGCGTTCCCATGTTCAAAATCATCAAAGTTACAGGACCAAGCACACATATGAGCAACAGACCTTCTTACATACTGATACCAATAAATCAGATCTTTAAAATATACTAATACTTTCAAAATTAGCAGTTAAATAACAAAATAACACTGCCACAAATATGCGATGTCAGTCTATTTAATTAAATCTGGCGTTGCACATTTGCGGCAGCAGTCTGTGGTTAAGAAACCGGCTGTCCCATATATGCGACGCTAGTCTATGTATACGGAAAAATTTTAGTAGGTGGTAGCGAAGATGTTAAATAAAAACTTATTTAGTGCGAAAAATAATTAAATTTTTTTCTGATTTCAGATTCAACGGCAGGATATCATAGTACAGTTACCTTGTCCATCTCCCAATGGTACCGCAGCTTTAAGCTACCATGCGCTCAATCTACCAACTGCACTACCATTCCAGTTTACTGAGTGGGAACCTTTTTGGTCACCATTGCTCATAACTTTCATTTCAATATTTCTTCTAATTGTAGTTTATGTTATTTCTGGTAACTGCTATAGTATGAAGAAAAAGGGCCATCGCAAATGTTAACAAAATATTATTGTTTTCACTTAATAGGACATTTTTACCAAGTAATTCATGTAGTGGTTTTGAATATGGTAAATATCTCAACAATTACAACTTTAAAATATGTTGCATAAACAAAAAACATCAATTTTTCTTAAAGATACATTCTTACTTGTGTTCTCTAGATGAACCAAAAACACTTACCATAATTTAATATCAAATTCACAAGACATATTATTAACACTATCCACTCCAAAAACAATCAAACAAACAGGATTCAATGAAAATTAAGCCAAGAGGGTATTAAGTTCATTTATATTGTTAAAGTCGTAATATTAATGGTACTACTAATAGAATAAACCATAAATTAACTAAACATTTATATTAAGGGGGCGCTTGCCTGCCCGCCATATTGAATCTTATTCCCATAAGAGCAATGCTACAGAATAAGTCATTTTTTTCCGTTAATTCGTGGAATAAATTTAAAAATTTGGTTTCATTTTGAAGTACTGTTATATGCGGATGTTGATTGCCGAATACATTTTCCGAAACCGTTTTATTGTTTTCATAAACGTATGATATAAATAGTAAAAAATAGTAAACTTTATACATTTTTTACTCAGTTGCAAAAAGATATATTGTAAAAATCCTTAGCAATCAACATCCACAATCTATTTTACTTTAAGAAAAAAAATACAGCTTTCGTTTTTTAACAAAAACAGCACAAAAATATGCTTAATAGTGAAGGTACGTTTTGGTTATTTAACATTGAAATTGGTACCCAATATCGTAGTTTTGAATGTGGAGAGCCGAGCCTTAAGTCAGACAATGTAAATGCCACACTATTTGTGACTTTAATAGAAATGTTTATGGTTTTATTAACATTTTATGGAAATTAATTTGATTAATATTTTGTTATTGATATAAGTTTTGTAAATACTAAAATAATATACTATAGAAACTTTTGTATTTAGATGGTAAATTTGTAGTAATATCTCAGACGACTGATAATTCGTTTACCACTTGAAAGATTCTTACAAGATTTGAAAATAGTAGAAAAATGGTAATTGGAAAGAGGTTTTTGCAGTAGACTGCATCTGATGTTGAAAAGTTTTGAATATTAGCAGTTGAAAATACTTAAGTTAAAACTTAGTTGTAACCTTGATTTATGCAGATCCTACTACACTTCTAGACAACTTTTCTGGTAGATAATTTTGTGGTCAGAACATACTTCCTATATTTATAAACTTTAAAACCATATTTTGTTACTAATTGAAGCTTCCAAAATTGCTTCTCAGAACTGTCACACAATAGAATTTTTTTTTTAAAGAGTTAACTGCAAAATTCTTACAATAATCCTTATAAACCATAATAAGAGCTGAATTTTAAAAAAAAGTTCACTCAAAATGTACAAAGAATGAAATATTTTAAATGATTTTTTATATTGTTTTCAAAGAATTTAATCTTTGAAAGAAGCCTAGTGTAGATAAGGCAAAACACATATCCTTCTATCACCCAATAATATCAAGTCTTGTTTCCTTTTAAAAGATACTCATGCTTGAAGAAGGAAAATAAGTTAAATAAAGCTTTTGATTGGTTTTTAAGGAATTGTTTAGTTTCCAATAAATGTGTTATAAGAATTGTATATTGTGCCAAGATATATTATTAATAAGCTTTAATGTTAGATAATGTGTATTGATGTTAAAATTTACTATATTCGCATTTAATATGGTTTTTAATGCATAGCTATAAAAATAGAACTGTATAAAATAAATTTATTATATTACATTTTTATAAACAGATTTTTATTTTAAAAATTTAAATTATTTTTCCTAGTTTTATTTGTATATGAAATATGATATCTCTAATTATTTGCTCCATTACATAATTGTATCATGATTTGTTTAATGTTTATCAATAATTTTATTGTATTGCTTATAACTAAGTATACTAATTTTACTACCCTATTTTTTTTACGGGTAAAAATGGCGAAATCTTTATGACATTGTCCGGGAACTGAAGGTGGTGGGCGGCCTCCATATCCCGGTAAAACTATTATACCCTCCATCCTTTTTTCCTCCTCTGCGGGACCATCTTGCGACATAACTTCGCAGAGGGGAAATGTACTACCCTAAGGGGTCATCGACTGGTTAGTCGGACCCCATGCCTAGAAATCTATGGACTCTATGATCTTAATTGTACTTCTCTTCTGTGTATTACTTCTTGAGTAAATAATGCAATTGCCTTACAATTTCCTTCATCCTACATCATATCGTCCTCCATGTTAGCCGGGGGGAATAACGACCGAAGCTGAGTTACTAAAATTTCCCTCTCCTGATTCCAACCGCCAAAGTAAAAGATAGCATGTTCTGCTGTTTTATCCTCAACCTTACAACCGTGACCCATCAGCACCTGAATCAGGTAGAAGGTTATCTCTCCATGCTCTCTATTTACCCATTTCTCTATTTAAGGGATCACCCTATGTGTGCACACCGAAGTATGTTAACTGCTTCTTCCATTCGATGTGCAGTCCGTCGACAACAAGCCGTGGCATCCTGTACGATCTTCTCCTTGTAACAAGAATTGCTTCTGTCTTGTCCGCAGCCAACTCCAATCCTTTAGCCATTCCAATTATCCAATACTTGATTAGGTTCGCCTCCATTCTGACTTCTAGCACTTCAGTAGCTTCCGCGACAATTAAAACATCATCAGCAAATCCCACGATGTTAACTCCCTCTGGCAATGTGCTCCTCAGGAGTGAGTCAAACACTGTTAAACTACCCTATTATAAAATCCAAAAATCAGTGGATTTTTGAAAAATGTTTATTTTTAATTTTTGTGTTTGTGCTATACAAAAAAATATGTATTACCTATGCTATTCAAGATCCTATAATCCAAAATTTGTACATTCCGAAATCCTTGTTTCAAAGTGTTGTTCAACATCCTATTGAATAACTGACACACATTTTTATTTCCAATAATGATGATTTGTTTATATGGAGTTATAATATGACTTTTGTATTTTATGTACTGTGTTAAAATTTTTCTGTGATAAGAAATCAGTTGTATTTTCTGTGAAATTAATGATCATTAACAAAATAATTGAAACCAAATATTCTTTTATCTTCGCCTTAAATTAATTAAGCTTTGTTTATAACAACTATAATATATGAAACTCAATTTGTGTGATTTTTAGAGTAATACATTTTTGATAATGTTTAAGTGTATACAAAATAAAGATGTTCATATTAAATTTAAAGTAGCTTAACTGAACAACGAATGTTGTAATTTAATGTACATTTGTGAATACAATTAATTAATAAAATTATATATTAAGTACAAAATATTTTATTTTACTTATTTATTTATTTATTTCAATTATCATTGTAAATACACACACTTGACTTGTATATAAAAGTTAAAAGGGAAACAAATGAATTGAAGATACACATATATACCAGTAAATAAAATTGGTTATCATTCTGTGCTACAGGCTACTAATTTTTATTTGTAAATTAAAGATTGAATATTGTATACACGATATTAAAATAAAAAGGTTAAATATAAAACTCCAACTAAACTGGCACTTTTTAAATTTATAGTAAATTTTAGCGTGGTATTGTGCAATTTTAGACTTGAAACATTTTCTATAGATGTTTCTAATAATAATAGTACATATTTCTGTCAAAAAGGCTGGTGCATCATAGTTTATAATGAGAATAAAATTGTAATATTAATTTAATAATATTTATTGCAAACACAAGTTGCACAGTCATTTGGAAAAACTATCATTTTTAGAAAGTTTTTTAAAGAATTGCTAATTATTTTGTACAATAATCCAATGCTATGTTAATTAGAAATTTGATTATTTTATACTCATATTTACACTCCTTTTAAATAAATATGTAGACACAAACAAATAATTTAACAAAACATAAGACTTAGTAATAAATATTGTAGTTAATTCATATGGTTTGTTTGAGTTATCAATTGAGTTATCGCCATCTTTGAAGATTCTGTAAAAAAATGCAATAAATTAAAAATATGCCTTAAACATATTTCCTTAAATATTTAATTACAATTTATAATAAATTTTATGCTTTAAATTGCCTAACAGACATAATTTCTTTGGTAAATATTATTTACAATATAATTTATACATTTATTATATACATAACATACAGTAATTGATTTGCATCTTAAGCGTGTAACATTTTCAAAATATAACAGTAATAATTACACTTTTTTTAACAAAAAATTTGAAATTAGACTAAGACAAACAATTAAATCATTAATTTGAATGTACTTAGAGTGTCAGGCATTATGTTTTTGAAACTTTGACAGTAAAAATCATATTTTTAGAAACTGTCATGAGTATCAAACCCCCTACCCTCAAACCAGGCAACCACTGCTGTATAATTTAAGTACATTATACTACAGTTCTTAAATTATAATTAATATACAAGGTAGGGCAAAAGTATATTACAGCACATTTGAAAATAAAAAATAAATTCAAAGTGATTTTTTAAAAAAAATTTCCTATGGTAAAATTACAACCTTTATTATATAAAAGGCTACAGGTTAAGAAGATCATAATGTGTTACTTTTAGGAACTCTACCAGTTCTAACTGGTGGATGAAACGATTACATTTTGAAATTTCTCTACTCCTTTGGTCAAGTCATCAACACTCCCACCCTTTTTGAGAAATTTCTGTTTCATAAACTTACCCCTCAATACAATTAATAAAATACTTATAATTACCTTTCTATCACAACTAGTGCTTCTTGAGACAGATCTTGATTTTGGCCAAGCTTTTAAGTTTTCACGATTTACTGATTGTGCTCTAAAAGATATTGATGACTTGCTAGAGCTTTCAGGATTTCCAACAGCTGTCGATGGCTGTAGGCAGTTAAATAAAAATGTACAACTTTTATAACATTTATTTATATGCTAATTTTACTGATCACTTCTCTTGGGTGTTCTAGGTAAACATGTTAACATTTGAATATTTAAAAATTGGTGACTTTATACTTTTTTTTAACAATTATATTTATAAAACATTATTTTACAATAATTTGATAATATAGAAGCTTTTTAATATACATTTCCAACAAAGAAATAGTTGAAGGCAAGTTAAGAAACTTTGCACTACTGAACTTTGATGTTTTCTGACATGTTTATAATTGAGATCTTGAAATAAAGGACTTCCTTATTTTTTTCATTTTCATAACAATTTATAGCTGCATTATTATTCCATGATAATCTACTAGAACTTTATACAGGATAGGTGAAAAGTCTGAGAACGGTTTATTATTTCGTATATAAGGATAATTTAATTTGAAGGTAGTTGTGGTTGAGGAACCTACTCTATGTAAAAATACTATGTTATTAAGATATCAAAAATTTGGTCCGCCACCTTGGATCTGCTATTTTGAATGTAGCTTTTTTTATAGGAAAGTGGTCATGTGATACATCATTTCAAATGGAGAATTTTTAAACAAAATCAGTGGTGAAAACCGCACATCCGTATCTCAAACCGGAAAATATTTCCATTTATTTACAATGAGTCATATCATTTAATGTAAAAATTAAATTAAGTAGCCTACATTAAACTTTTTAACTATCAAATTTTAATTTTGAATAACATTAAACATTATCAAACAATCAAATCATAAGGTACATCAATCTTAACAATAATGAACAATAATAATAATAATAATAAATTCAAAATCCCTAACTATGAAAATTTAATGTTCAATACACATGAAAAAAGCAACACCAAACTAATGTGAAGATTATGGTACAATAAATGTTTGCAAATAAACCTTAGAAGAAAATTATTACAATAAATGTTCAAGCTATTTTCCTTCAGCTGTTTAAAAATGTGCTACCGTAATCTTTATTTTTAATTTATTATTATTATTATTGTTCGTTATTGTTAAAATTTATGTACTGTACTTAAATTAATTAATTATGGTTTGATAATGTTTAATTTTATTCAACATTAAAATTTGATAGGTAAGAAGTTTAATGTAGGTACTTACTTTATTTAATTTTTACATTAAATAATTATATGATTCAATGTAAATAAATGCAAATATCTTCAAAATGGTTTGAGATATGTATGTGCGTTTTTTGAAAATGATTTTGTCTTAAAATTCTACATTGAAATGATGTATCACATGACCACTTTCCTATTTAAGAAAGTTACATTCAAAATGGAGGATCCAAGATGGCAGACCAAATTTTTGACATCTAATAAAATAGTATTTTTACATAGCGTAGGTTACCTCAGTCACATTAAGCCATTCTCAGACTTTTCACCCACCTGTATACTGCCACCTTAGAATTTCATTTTGAATTATCCCTCACTAATCTATGTTACCAAGTACGATTAATACAGAAGAACAGCTAATATTAACTGAAATAAAGGGATTTTTTTATATCAAAAATTTGTTGTAGTTATTTAAGGTAACATTTTTTAAAGACATTGGTCAAATACCTTTAAACATTATCCATTTTATCAAAAGATTTTAATAAAATTAAAACTATATATACAGGGTGTCTTGCAACCATATGAACAAACTTTATCACACTATTCAGCATGTCAAAAGAAACAAAAAATGTAATATAACAAGTGTCCTATCTCATTCCGTTTTCGGTCTATCTGTCTGTATGTGTTTTTTCCCAAAACCTTAATATCATTGAAACTGTTTGAGAGAAAATCATGATACTTGGTATGATTGTTACTGTAGGTAGTTTATAAATGCCATTAAAATTTCGTTTTCATACAACTTTCCGTTTTAATATGGCGGCAGTTCAAAGTTAAATAATTAATTAATAAACTACAAATTTTATCAAAAAATGTTAGACACAAACAAGTTAGACAATTTTAAGACAAATAACATAATGTATAATTTATTCTTATTGACTGAAGGATAACTAAGAAAATTACATAACAATTTAATTAATAATATCAATTATAGTAACAATTCAATAATAACTTATGACAAATTTTATCTCAAATACAATGTATTGCACTTTGGTTTTAAAATAAACTTACCAAACTAATAATGCTTAGCATTATTTCAATAATTTCTCATGTTTTAAACTGTCACTAAATATTAAATAGGCATATTTAGTGACTAAGTACAACAACAATAATAACATGTTGACACCAAAATTACAGAAAATTACATTTTTGTTAACATGGGTTACCATGGTTATTATACAGCTAATTATAACAAAACAGCTGATTCCACATAAACAACCTATTCATTGTTGTACAAAATCTTTTTTTAAGTTATTTATTTTATTCCCTATTATATTATACAAACACATACAAAATAATAAAATAAGAACATAACTTAAACATAACATAAAATAAAATAACTACCTGTAATATAACATAAAACTTAACTTATAAAAAAATAACAGAGAATAGTTTCCATATGGGGAATAAAATATTTTGCAACCTCTAGGGCAAGCAAGCCCGTTTTGAGGCTGCAGAAAAGTAGATGCTAATTTATTTATAGCAAAAAGAAAAAAAAGAGTAAAAAAAAGGGTTCTGGGAGCAGTTAAATTTACAATAAAAAATAAATAATGTATTATGGGAAGAACATACAATAGCGGGAGAATTTTTTAAAGACAAATTAACAAATAAGAAACTAAACAAACATATCAACACTAACTAAAGCTTTAACAGCACTTATGTAAAAGGTTATATACGATAAAAAGTTTAACAATAATCATATATAAAAAACACTCAACATCGTACTCTATCCAAATTTATTGCTCATCGTCTGAATGCAGATAAAACCACAGTATGGAAGGTATTACATGAAGATCTGTTGCATCCTTTCAAACTGCAGAAATTACAAGCCTTGGAGTCTGGCTATTTTCCCCTTAGGATGGACTGTGCTTGTTGGTTTCTACATAAAGTAGTTGATTCACCAAACTTCTTACGGAAAGTTTTCTTTACAGATGAAGCTTCTTTTACTAGAGAAGGGATTTTAAATACCCGAAACAACCATGTATGGGCTTTTGAGAATCCTTATGTGATTGTTCAACGTAAGTTTCAAAACAAATTCTCTGTCAATATCTGGGCTGGAATAATTGATGGGCATTTAATTGGGCCTTACGTATTAGGAAGACTAAATGGACCAACATATTTAGTTTTTTTTAGGGACATTTTGCCTGAACTTTTAGAAAATGTTCCAGTTCAACTAAGACATACGATGTGGTTTCAACACGATGGAGCACCAGCCCATTTCTCCAATATTGTCAGACAATATCTGGATGAAGTGTTCAGAGATCGTTGGATTGGTGGTGGTCCGATCCCATGGCCTCTACGATCCCCAGATCTCACACCTATTGATTTCATTCTGTGGGGACATATGAAACAATTGGTATATGCAATTCCTGTAACTGATGCTTTGGATCTTGTAGCAAGAATTGTTGAAGCTGCTGCAACCATTCAAGAAAGTGGTTTTTTCAAAAAAGTCAGAGTCATCTTTAAAACGCTTTCAACTCCGCAACGAAGTTCGAGGACGCCATTTTGAGCAACGATTATAAAAATTATTATAACCCTCTGTTCAATAAGTCGCTTAATAGATATTGACACCACTTTATTTGTAATCAGCTGTTTTGTTGTTTGTTGTTTTCTAATGGACGTTTCAATAACCATGGTAAAGTGGTTTGCGCAGAAACAGTAATGCCCTTCTCCCTCCAACACCAGTCTTTGTCGTTTTGTAAGAAAAATACAGTCTGTGTCAAATCCATCGATTAGAGGGCCGCCGAACAATTTTTAGTATTGGACGCGCTTTCAATTACAAGCTTCTGCACAGTACTAGGATTATTTAAATAGGACAAATTTTATATATTTGTAATCTGCGTGATATGTTGCAACTAACAGTATAAATATCTTCCAGTTTAGTAAATGTTCGGAATTTATACAATAAGAAATACTTCGATTTTTTTAATCGGGACATGAAAAAGTAGTAAAGCGTAAACTTTTTATATTTTTAGGGTAGAAAGAAACTTCCAGCGGCAAAGTTGTAGAAAATTAGTTGATCTACATATTTTATTTTCAAACATTTTTCAGTCAGATGTTTAGTTTGTCCACAAATAGCTTGCAAATAAGCGCAACCAATATTATCAGGTAATAGCCTAATGTAAACATATTGTTTTTTCTTTTTCTTATATCTATAGTTAATTTATAATAATTAACTGAATTGAAGAGTGGGACAGTTAATAATTTAATGTAATGTAAATATATTGTTTTTTTTTTATGTCTATACTAAATTCATAAGAAACTACTTGAAGAGTTGGACAGTAAATTATTTAATGTAATGTAAATATATACTATTTTTCTATTTACTTATATCTAGGGCCTATAGTAAATTTATAATAAACTACTTTATAAGTTATAAAATATCCTTTAATTTAAATCGTATTTTAAGCGTGTTTAGTACATGTTTTATTTAAAATGTCTCGATAACATAAAGTAAATACTGTAAGCCGACATAACTAGGGTTGACTGTACAATGCTCCGCCTAAACTTAGGAGGGGAAGTATGGTGGGATAGGTACTCTGTCTCACTCGCACTACCCGCCCTACGCGCCATCCTATATGATTTTATCTATAACCCATGTTAACAAAAATGTAATTTCCTTAGTAACTGTTATCCTTCAGTCAATAAGAATAAATGATACATCATGTTATTTGTCTTAAAATTGTCTAACTTTTTTGTGTCTTAACATTTTTTGATAAAATTTTTAGTTTATTAATTAATTATTAAACTTTAAATATTTTGAACTGCCTCCATCTTGAAACGAAAAGTTGTATGAAAACAAAATTTTAATTGCATTTATAAACTACCTACAGTAACAATCATACCAAGTATCATGATTTTCTCTCAACCAGTTTCAAAGATATTAAGGTTTTGAGAAAAAACACATACAGACAGATAGACCGAAAACGGAATGAGATAGGACACATGTTATGTTACATTTTCTGTTTCTTTTGACATGCTGAATACCGTGATAAAGTTTGTTCATATGGTTGCAAGACACACACATTACTTTATATAAGTCTAAAATATAAGTCATTTTAAACGCCCGATTTACTAAAAGTACCAAATTCAAGTTCCTCTGTATGAAAATCATTTTTCATTCTTTTAACAACTATCTATTTTTTTCTTCAACTATTTGTTGATTAGTTTTCGCTTTGATGATACGACGTACATTTTATGAAGTTTAGCTCATACAAGCCAAAACACACGCATCCCTTACACTGAACATAAAATGATTACGAAGAGGAAGATATGAACTACCAAAAATGCCAAAATAGAATTGACAGATTTATAGTCAGTGACAAGGGCATCAACCACCAATATCTGAGGTTTGTGGTTACGTCCTCCTCAATATCTGAGATGGTATCTCAAAATCAATTATATATTTGATGGTTAAACCATATAGTTTTATGTTCTTTATGCTTATTTACAACTAGTCTATATCCTAGTTATACATATTATTTTGCTGTGTGAGGAACTTACATTCAAATATTACAGAACATTAAAAATTTCCATTTAACAATCAGACAATACTCTATAAAATATTTTAATACATTAATTTGAAAAATATAAGTGTTGCTGAAATTACCCGCATTACATAGTTTCTTTCAAATTCAGATTTTTTAAGTCTTGGCTGCAAAGATGAATTTTTATAGTCACCTTTTTTTTGTTCCTCAGGTTTTAGAAGCTGCAAAATAAATATACTACTTTCAAATAAATTTTACAACTACCCCGGTATAAACTCCAAAAGTACTATGAAATGAGGATTCATAATAAACCAAAAACTCAAACAATTAATTATTTATGCTTAAAATCAATATTGAATATATACATTTTGTACACTAAACGAGCAATTGCTCATATTTTTATTCTAGCATGATAAAGCCTTTCAATGGAGCCATAGTTTAGAAAATAAAATTATAGTTTTTTATGATAACTGATACGGTTGTACCTCTGAATTATTCTTCTTAGTGCTTGGTTCATCCAAAACGTCCAATGGTGTATCATTGATAAACTCTAATGTACTATGGGCATTTTGAAGGCATTCATTCATTGAGATTACTTTTTGTGGCCCAAGTTTTAAAGATGTGTACTCCACCTAAAATGTTTAAACAAAGAATAGGTTTATATGTTAAGTATAGTAGCCTATAGAAATTTAACACATATTTCTACAAAATATAAAGAAAACTGAATTTTGTGTTTTTACTATTTAAAGGCTAGCTAGTATGGTATCAAATTTGTTAATTAAAACGAGAGGCAGAAAAGTATGTTACATCTGATTTCCTTTAAGTTACTAAGTTGATATATATATATAGCCAATTAAGAAATTTAATTTGCTGTTTAAAGAATTTGAGTTTGAAAGCAGTACCAGTAATTTAAATTTGATTTACCGGTATATTCTTCATACAGGCTAGTATTATGTTATGAATAGTATATTACACTAGAAGGTACCTGTGGCTTCGCACACGGTCCAAAGTTTCGCCGCATAGTAATACATGTTTATTGTTTTAGGGGGTTGTTATTACATTTTCACCCCTTAGCAGCACGCTATAAAATGAAACTATGATATACATAGTACATATGTATTGTAAGAAATAAATGTACCAATTTCCAGCTCTCTAGCTTAATGGGAAGTATAATAATTAATTTGTATTGTTTTAGGGGTTGTTACATTTCCCATATTTCCCTTAGCAGTACACTAAAAAATACAAATATGGTAGGTACTTTTTATATACAGGGTGTATAAAAAAAACCTTTCAGGACTTTGGGATATGATTCCTCATACAAAAAGTAAGAAAAAAGTTCCTATAAACATAGGTCTGAAAACGCTTCGTTTTCCAGATATCCGCCATTTTGTTTTTTGTACAAAATAATTCATATCTAGAGAACGGTTTGACTGATTGAGTTCAAACTTGGCATGAAGTTTAACCTGACAATGATATAATAGTTGATAATGATAATAGTTAAGTTATGTGTACTAATTGGTTTGTTCAACCCGGCATCCTATACCAACACAGTAAATACTACAATATTGTATGGACATTTGTTGTCATTACCTTTTAACTTAGCTATTATCCTTCATCCGATTGTTTTGACAGTTACACCATCCGATAGGGAATCAAAAGCGCTACAAAACATGTGTCTTGACATTTTTTGTTAAAACGTACGGTTTTTGAGTAATTTAAGTTTCAAACAGCCGCCATTTTGAAACGCATGATTGGATTTAATCGTTTATTTTTCTTGAGGTATATCATTGTCAGGGTAAACTTCATGCCAGGCGCGGATCCAGGGGAGGGGCAAAGGGGGCAATCGCCCCCCCCCCCCCCGAACTCCGAAACAAAAATGTTACGTGTCTTATTACATTCTGATTTCTACAAGAAAAACGCAAGATTAACGCATAGAAAAATTGATCGGGAAAGCAATCTATTTCCTAGTTGTTTCTTGCTTATTGAAGTTGAATCGGTTGGGTCCACCGTTCTGACTATGAATTGCGCACGTCGCGTCTTACTTCGTTTTCGGCTTAAGGGTCGGCTCTAATAAAACAGAAAGCAACCTGCGACTCCAGCATAGCGGTGGTAGGTTACGCGGATATTGCTCATCCTAAATCCATTTAAAACCCGCAATTATTCAAATAGCGTTTTTTTTTTTTTTTAATACCAAACTCTTGGGGACAAAATTCTTCATCCGAATGGCTTGGTAATTTTTCGCTATAATTAATAGTTACAACGTAAAACAATATTTGAAATCACTCTATAGCGGCGGTAGGTTACACGGACATTGCTCAGCCTAAATAAATTTAAAACCCGCAATTGTTCAAATAGCGTTTTTAAAAAAATACCAAACTCTTGGGGACGAAATTCTTCATGCGAATGGCTTGGTAGTTTTTCGCTACAATTAATAGTGACAACATAAAAAAATATTAAAAATCAATGTTTTAAATTGTTAATAAGTATTAAACAAAATGTTTTTCTTAGTTTTGAAAAAGCCATTTGCATGCATATTGCATGCATAGCTTTAAAATGACATATCGTTCATAACTATCCGATAAAAAATAAAGGAAAAAATTGGATTTTAATTTAATATTGGTGTTATGGAGTGTCAGCCAACATGACCGACAGCTAGAGCCGACCCTTAAGTAACTTATATAGTACAATTTTTAATCTATGGTTTTCTTAGCTCTTTTGGTTAGTTGTTTACTTCAAAAACAGATCAAGTTTTCTAATTTGTTGGTGTATTTTAGTTATATTTTTGTTTGAGTTTTTATAGAGATATAGTTTTGAACTAACATCTTTTTATAACTAAAAGAAAAATAGGCCTATATTTACGTACCTTAATCGAATTAAGAACGAGTTTTATTTTTAATGTTTTGTCCAAATAAAAAATCCTTTTGTTAGTTCAGCATTTACTTTACGTAATTCTAAATTAAAACTATTAAAAAGTTAATAATGAACAATGACGGTTAGTAACAAATAATAAAATCACTAAAAATCTAAACCTCCGATAATTCCGCAAGTAATAAATAAAATATTATATTGTAGGCGTGTAGGAATACCCACATTTTAATTTGTGAATAAAACTGAAATCCGAAATAGATTTGTTGAATTTCATCGAAGTCAAAAGTATTGTACGGTGGACAAATATTGTTCTCATTCACAATAATATGGTTATAGGCCTAAGTGATACAATGTCACATCATCTGTGACTTCTATTTTCTTGTTCTAACTCGTTTCGGAGCTTATGTCCCAAAATCAGAGCTTCACTCATTAGAGGTAGTCACAAAAAGTAATATTTTTTCGTAGAAGGTGTAATATTTTGACATATTTAATACAAGTGAGTGTAATATCTCAAGCAAACAATCAAAAGTGCGTTGTACGAAGGCCAATTCCTAACCAAAGTTTTTAGACACCAATAAATACAAAAATAAAGAATTTAACAAGTAAAACATTGTTGACAACCAAAATATTTCCATTCAAATTCAACGTTTTGCGATAACATTTTTTATATTTTGTGGGAACCCCCCCCCCCCCCCCCCACCAGCTATCTTGCATACCTGGGAAGTATTGCCCCCTCCCAGATGAGGTCCTGGATCCGCCACTGCTTCATGCCAAGTTTGAACTCAATCAGTCAAACCGTTCTCTAGATATGAATTATTTTGTACAAAAAACAAAATGGCGGATATCTGGAAAACGAAGCGTTTTCGGACCTATGTTTATAGGAACTTTTTTCTTACTTTTTGTATGAGAAATCATATCCCAAAGTCCTGAAAGGTTTTTTTTTATACACCCTGTATATCTTGTATGAAATAAATGTACAAATTTCTAGCTCTCTAGTCTTAATGGAAGTATAATAATAAATATTTATTATTGTTTTAGGGGTTGCTTCAACCCTTAAATCTAAATGAATTCTAGCCTTTGTCTCATTCCAGGTCATGATCTATATGTGTGCCAAATTTCATTCAAATCCATCCAGTAGTTTTTACGTGATTGAGTAACACACACACAGACAGACACCATTAGATGATCTAACTTAATGATATATGTAACTATTTTACTAATGCTGTATGTATTTACCGAAATATTTTCTGCAGATTTGTTATCAGGTGTTGTTTTATTTCCTTCCTCTATTATATTGAGTACTGCTAGTCCATCCTTTAAATATCTTTCTGCCCTTAGATTAGGCATGAGCTCTGGAGCTCTATCTTCTAACTTCAAAAAAATTAAAAAAACTTCCATTGTGAATTATTATAATGTCAATTGTACTATCAATAGACCAAAATTAATATATATAAATTCTTCAATATAGCAAACTGTTACTGGAAACTCTTATTAACTACTAATATTTAAAAAGAAAAGATGCATTTAGCAGTTATTAATTAATCCTTTTTTCTATATCTAGTATACGAGGTAGTTAGTTTTTAGATTCTGTACCCAGTTTGTCCCTTGCAATATGGTTTTTTACAATGTGCGTTTCAGCGTCCTCTTGTAAAAGAAGTTAGGTATCCAAAGTTAAAATGTCTGAAAATTACTTTCGCTCTACCCTGTTGCTAATAAAACTGTACAAATCTTGGCTTATTGTCGATTAAACAAAGTGTCGGGGAAAATTAATAAAGGTTGAAAAACAAAAATTTGTAAAAATTCAGAAAGCATATTTTATTATTAGTTTATTTTATGTATTTTTTAATTACTCAATATAAATATTTAAATCTTAACCATTTTGTTTTGTTTATAATAGTTATTTCCAAAAATTTTTAATAGTGCTGGTCATTGTGGAACCAATTACAAATTGGGAGTTCAACAAAGTTTTGAACAACATGGCTGTATAATTTATTCAAGGTTGATATACGTATTATGTACAACTTAAATTTTGGAATTTTGTTTATAACATTTGAAGGGCGTGTACCACTGGGATCTGTACCGTGTAACACACACCTTTGATACACTACTGCCTCCAGCTTTTTATTATACTGAGGTTACATGTGATAGATTTTGAGAGGTAAGTTTCCTCTTATTAAATTAATTTTAAATTGAAAACTTAATATAATATGCAATCTACTTGATTGTTTTATTAACATTAACACCAAAAATGTTACTAATAATATCAAATTTAAAAAAAAAACATACCTCAATTGGTCTTTCAGGGCGTTTTTCTTTTGATTTCCGCCTCATTTCAGACATGTAAACCGCCATATTGAGATCTTCATTAACTTTTGAAAAAATGTTTACCTAAAAACAAAACATTATTTTACCAAATTTTTTTTTAAATCCCACTTACTGAGAATTTGTAACTTACATTATTGAATTATATTAAAATAAAGAAGATTTTACATCTATCTTCATTATTATTTATACACAATATTAAGTTTAGTATAAAGTATTATTTATGGAATATCAGTTATAAGACATAATTCTGAATAATAAGCATTAAAGTATCTTATAATTTGGTGCAGAAGTCGTGCAACAATAGACAGTGTGGTAAATCTCATAGTTAAATCTTACAGATTTTAATGGCATTTAGTCACCATAGAACATTCTTTTTGTGAGCATTATACATTGGCTATGGAGCAGCTTTTAACCAACATTGATTACACTGTAGCTACACAATGTAACTATGTCTGAACAGGAAGAAATGATAAAGTTCCAATAATTCTAAAACCATTTTAAATTGGGATTCATTTTTAGATCCACTGCCGCTACAATATCCAATAAGAATCCACAATTAATACTGAAAGAGAATACAGTTGAGTACACAACAATCCACTAGGCTGTATTCTGAAGTATTGTGCATCTAAGATAAGAGTTTAGGTAGATACTGCATACAGATTTGCTTCACCCTCAACTTTAAATTAAAATGTTACACCTAAGGGAGTTTTGTACCAAAATGTTAAAACTATTGATACACAATTGCAATTTATACCGAACCTTATGTCTAATGAAGCTTACATAGTCATGTTGGAAAATATTTTAGACAATGGCTGAAAGAAAACCCACTGTATTTTATCAAGGTCCACTACACAGTATCCAAACATATTACAGGTGGTATTAAATTTTGAGGTTACTTTTTTTTCAAAGAACACCTTTTTTTCCTCCAACTAATACTAAAATAACACAATCATAATATACTTAGTATGGTTTCAACGAGATGGCACAAAAATGACACTGCATATTTTCTCTCATTAATAAACTGGCCCACCCCCTCATTAAATTTGTTACCATACAACTGTTTCCTATTTGAATACCTGAAACACGACTTCAAGCCAGCCTTGAGTTGAATGAATCAAATGGAACGATTTAATAGATTTCCTTAGAAATACTGAGAAAGACTATGGTGTCTGTAAAACGATATTTAGAACAGTAACAACCACTTCAAAAAAAAGGTACAAGACGAAATGCTTTTTCATGTACAGTTTAAACAAAAACAGTTCATGTACAGTTTTACAACAAAATAACAGAAATATTAGTTTCTTTATAACTTAAAATCGTTTATTGTTTTCAGACACTGTTTAATAGTTACATTACTATAGAACTTTGTAGGTACTTCAATGTGGAAAGGAATAAAAGCTAAGTCTACATGTTTTATTATTCAAAACAGTCTGAGCAATTTTATTTTAACTGTACAATCTTTCCCAAAATTGAGGTAATTGTTTATGCTAATTTCCAAAAATGTTTAACTGAGATTAGAAGTATATTGTATAAGAGTGGATTTGAAAACAACTTACACTTTCTTCAATTTTAGATTGAATACCAATATCCTTTGTGACCAGCTTATCAGCAACTTTAAGTGATTTTTCAGCTTTTCTGAAGTATTTTGAAAGAGTGTATGTATAGTACTAAAATCACAATAATTAAAACATTGATTCATTATTAAATTTAATATAATTAATTTGTTAATCCAATTATAGTGCTTAACATTATTTAATTTTATTTACTAATAATTTCAGCAGAAAATTCTATCTATTTTGAGCATGATAGAATAGCCATAAAATTATGGTAGCAATACATTCAAAACAGGTTGGCCAGTAAAAAACATAGTACCAGTAATCACATTGTTCTAGATTTTACTTACATTGATCATTGTATGAATGAAGGAAGAATTTTAAGTATTATTCGTCAAAAGATTAACACTTTTTTGTTGAATTTAATATCATATTTTAACAACTCAAAACATTTCAATACAAATATATGTTACATAATACTTTATTACACATGACAATTTGGTATGGTAGCCGTGTAATTTTCATGAAAACATGAATACCACATGAGCAACTAGTCTTCTAATATACTAGCTTTAATTTTTTTTTATATATAATATTTAGATAGAACAGCTGTCATTATGAGATTATATTTAGTGTAAATGATTATTATATCTTCGGTGTGTGTAAAATGTAAAAACAAAATTTGGTTGTATTCCGTCTTATAAATTTCAAGCCAGAAACAATATTATTTTTACATTATCACATTCCATTCTATAAAGTAAATGTTTAAAATTAATAATGGTGTTGAATTCTATAATCTAAATAGGCCCAAAATGATTAACTGATTTGGAAATATATCTGAGATAGAAGACTATTTTTTACTCAACTTAACTTAAAATATTTAATGTAAACTTACAAAAGTTGCCAATGTGCATGCTAGGACAGTAATACAGCTCAACAATGATGCATAAGTTGAAAAGGCATCCCAACTGCCATACAGTCCTGAGCAATAATATTGTATTGATTCGGGAATTTGAAATGCAAAAAAAAATTTAGTGCTTTCTGCTGTATAACTGACGAAGTTAAACACTGAATTATAGCATTCTGAAACTGTAACAATAATAGTATAAGTTAAAAAAAACTCTTCTTTGAGTTGTAATAAAAAAATTTTTTAAATTATTTTAGACTGATTAAAATGCAGAAAGGAAACAATGTTTCCCAGTGAAACCCTAGCCTATCAGGGTAATCCCACTTTGTTTCTAGCCTTGGTATAGACACATAAAATTGAAGTATTTTCATGAGGCAAAACTTTCACATCTTTAGATCAAAGAAACTATAAGTGGCAATTGTATAAATATTTCCAAATCTGCTTTAGAAAAAGATTTAAGTAAATATTATTTCTAGACGTAACAAACTGATAACATTCTCTTAGAAGTTTATACTCCATGACATGCCAAGGTGGGAATCCATAGTAATTGTTTATAATTAAGTTAAATCAAAATATAAATGCATGGTTACATTTGTAGTTACAAGTATTAATTTTGATAATCCCTTTTTTCTTAAATCTGTATAATTCTGAGCTGACTATATAATATATATATTTTAATACAATAAAGAGGTTTAATGAATGGTATTTCTACAGATAGACTTTTTTATATTTTCTTTTATCTTTGGGTACCCATACGGTGGCGCACCGACGGGGGGAGGAACGAACGGGCCCCCAAAAGATCTTTTTAGAAATGTGGATTTTATTTTAAACTAATCGATCGTTGAATATGTAGTCGATATTCAATTAAAAATTACATTTCTGACTAAATTCATGATGAGATCACGAAAAAATAATCGTTCTTTTTTAAATAAATATGATCCCTCTACGCAATCATGATTTTCTCACAGTGATGTTAGAGTCCTGGCGGTCTGGTTCATGAGTTGACGGTATACAAGCGCTAATAGCGCCGCGTGATATCGCTGAATACCGGGCGTTAAATTCCCAAGTTATACTGAGCGTTAAAAGCACGACGTTGGTAACGTTTCAAGAAAGCGGGACCCGTGTTTACACCGCATTTTTGAGGAGTTGTCAAAGAAGGTTGCGTCCCTTACTTCCAAAATGGACACCATTCAGTTAGTCTGTCTAGATGTATTACAAATAATAGAAACATATGAGGAATTGTGTATATTGAAGGCTAGACAGTGGGGTACACACCCAGTGCTTTCAAATAATGTATCAAGCTTCAGCTACACTTACACAAGCCGAGCGGAGTCGAGCCAACCCGGTCCGTCGCGGAAATCCGTAGTAGTGGCTAAATCTAACAGACCCACACCGTTCCCCCATTCCACCTCACCATCAGTTAGTCTGGATTTCCTGCTACTACTGTCACAACTACCGTGAATTACAAAATCAGCATGGAAGAAGAGTGGAAAGAGACCGACAGGTCGGCACCTGTGGCTATATCTACCCGACCGGTGCGGAGCGGAGCCGAGTCGACCCATTCCGATATGCTCTCAGAGCATGGACAAAATTTGACTCTGCACTAGTCAACTAGGCTTGTGTAGATATAGTCACTCCCATTTAAATACACAGAGAGAATACCCCTGGAAAAATTCCTCTTCGCTCGGCTCGAGTATAAGTATAGTTGTAGCTATAATAGGAAATTTTCACTTAATGTTTCAATTGTTTATTTGCTATAATCCTATGAATTAACTTCATATAAAGTGGCTGCTATTCGATAGTGTAAATAAATAAATGTTTCCATGTCAAACATTTTGCCACTTTGAAGTACACAATAATCATTTTGAAATAAATAATAACTAGAAATAGGACAAAGTCGATACTTCTGACTACTGTGGGCTCTCTGGTAGCTGCGTTGCGAGTGCGCGTTGACAGCGCTCCTTATAACTTGGTTTGGCGTTGATAGCGCCGTGTCTTTAACGCGTCAGTCCATGTTGGCAACGCTCAAAGCCCGGTTAACGCAGATTTGCCAGCGTTGATAGGGCTCACATAACATGGCCCTAATAAGGTAGCGTGCTGGGGTGCTGCGTACTGGCTAGACCGTCACTCAAGGTCAGTGTGGGGTGATCTAGCAGAAAGAATTTTTATATTGTCTGACGCAAGCCTGTCACCATTCACTTTAAAAAAATACTATATAATGTTTCAGAATTTGTGATAATCATTGTTAGGTTAAACTTCATGCCAAGTTTGAATTCATTCAGTCATACCGTTCTCTAGATATGAATTATTTTGTACAAAAAACAAAATGGCGGATATCTGGAAAACAAAGCGTTTTCGGTCCTATGTTTATATGAACTTTTTTCTTCCTTTTTGTATGAAGGTTTGTTTACACCCTGTATATACTCTGACCTGAGCTTAGTCCCCCCCCCAAAGCCAAATCCTCGGTGTGCCACTGTTCCCATAAATTCGTTCTAATACAATTTGTGATTATTACTACGAGTATATGACGTATTCATGGGACTTCTCTTTTATATCCCAGTTCAGAAGATTTTACTAACTTATTTGGTTGAAATAGTATAGGCTTACATAAATATTGGATTACTTTACTTAATGTAGACTGCAATTTGTACTTTGGTGAAACTAAAGAAATGTTTTCAAGATTAATTAAAATCAACGGTAAATAAAAGGTGATTTTTCCTTTATTATCTCAGCTCATTATTTAAAAGGTTTCTTTTTGAGTCTTTTCCTGACTTGCAGTAACAATCACTGCAGAAAACAATGAAATAAACTTTCAAGTTTGTACTGAACTACTCAACTTAAGTGTCTTTAGGCAATAAAAATCATCAAATAATTATTATAACATACTTAATTAATAATGGATTCCTACAAGCAAAATAATGTAACCAGAGAAGAGACATCAGACAATGTCACACCATGTGATGTAATCTTGAATGGCCCTTGGATTATTGAATAAAATAAAATATATTGGTTGCTGAACTTAACGTTTTTTAGACTAGCCAACAAACTGCATCCAATCCTAATGTACTTTCCCTTCTCACTCTTGAACTCAATCTACCTCCAGAAACATTCAGCACAGTTTATAAAGTTTACTTGTGTTTTATTTAACTAAAAGCTTTCAACAGTACCACTCAAATAACCATAGTTAATAACCATAACATAAGAATTATGTAGAGAATAAACATGATATTTTCTACTCAAATTAAGAAGTTTTGGTAAGGTATGTTAACTTGTTGGTTAGTGGGTTTTCCCTTTAGCTCCATGGCCCAAATTAGGGAGTTTTTTATGAAAATTTTTTGTCTAATTTTATTGTGCTTACTATATAAAAATATGAATTAAGAGCTAAAAAAGTTAGGAATAATTATTATTTATAACCACATAATTTCAAATTTTTCCCAAAAAACTGCCTAATCTAATTTGCGCATGGGTGGCTGCCACAGCACATGCGTTATTATTAACCAACAAGTTATGTAAAAATTTGTGACTGATTTCTGGTATGATAATGATTAGTGCTTAGTTAAACTTAAGAAGTACAACATACACTGATTTGTGAAGTTATCCTTCCATGATGGTGGTGAACGAGAAGTAGATTCTCCAAACAATAGTTTTAAATAGCTTAAGTAGCTCATTTGTAATTTTGTGTGTAGCCTCAAATATTAAAAATATAAAAAACAAAAACTAAAATATTTGAAAATAACACTATTGAAATTTGTAACATCATCATTTGTTTCTAAGCAACCATTGTTTCTAAAATGCATTGTTTAACAGTTTTCAGACTACAAACAAATAATATTGTAAACATTCTTATAAAAATATGTTGCCAATATTCAATGCAGTTTTCAGTTTCCATTTTAAATAATTTATTCTGTAATGGAATTTTGTGAAATGGTATAGATTTATTATTTGAAACATTACATAATTTCAAGAGTCCAATAACGCGCCTAACGGCGAAAACGCCGAACTAAGAAAGGCAAACATGAATAAGTAAATTATGTCCTATTTTGATTTTCCAAGCAAATTGAAAACCTCTAGAATATAAGAACTAATAAGACCCGTGACATATTTACAAAAGGAGGCCATCGACCTGATTGGTTCAAATATTCCGCGAGATTACAGTAACTCAACTTTCAAAACGAGTAAATACCGGTACCATATAAAAAAAAAAGATTTATTTAAATTAAAAAAAAAAATTATTTCCCACTAGAAATAAAACTAAACTTGGCCAAACACAAACGGATTCAACACAAACGGGAAAAACGTTTTTCAAGATTTAACTCTACACATAAATATATTAAATTTCAGATAGGAGATTTAATCCTCATTAAAAACCATACTTTATCAAATTCCGCCTACGGAGAAACGGCAAAGTTATTTGAAATATACCAGGGACCTTATAAGATAAGTTGAACTATAGGAACCTCAACATATTACATCAGTGAACCCGACCAACAAAATTATCACGTAAATTCAATAAAAAAATATAAGACGATCGAAAATTTATCTTAAGCCTATTATTCAGTAGCGAGGTCATTCATCTCTGGACAACCGATATAATAAAGATACATGATATACTGAGGGAATCAATAAATTAGAATCAGCTGTCTCGAATGTAATCTAACCAAACATTTTGTTTACCACAAAGTCAAGTATGAAATTATGTAATCAGTTCGAAAAATGTCCAATCAAAAATTCTCAATTTTCCGAAAGTAGTTTTGGGATATTGAAATATTACATAATTTCAAGAATCCAATAACGCGCCTAGCGGCGAAAACACCGAACTAAGAAAGGCAAACATGAATAAGTAAATTATGTCCTATTGTAGCTCCTTAAACATAATTAAACATGAATTTTAATGTAGCTCCTTGTCAATCCAAAGGACATTCATATATGAAGTATATACCAATTAATATCAGAGGGACATCATGCTATAAACAACAAAAAAATCCAGTAATAAAAATAATAATATAAAAGAAGGGAATGAATCTTAATATAATATATTATATTGAACAAGAAAAACCCGACAGTGTAGAACTCAATTCTGGGTGAGACCAATCTTTTAATAGGTACTTCCAATTTGTGATTAAAAGTTAATAGAAAAAAATATATATATTTCTGACTCAAAACTAATAAGTCCTAAGTACTATATGATTACTATGTAGCAAATACTATTTAATATATGTTGTGCATGAAATACTTTCTTGTTACCTAATTAAATTTTAGATATATCATCATCTAATATTTGTACTATAGTTTTAGGTTATGATATTTTTTTTACGTATATCGATATTTTGTATTTTATTGAGTTTAAATTTGGATGAAACCGGCACGATACCTTACCGAGATTAAGAATGTATAAAGACATAATTATAAAAATATAAGAGCTCATATTTTAAAAGTTAATACCAATCATTAACGATCGTAGTTTTGGGGTAATTTACTATTCTGTTAAATTACCATCATATCATCAATTTCTTTGTTTTTGTCTTTTTTGTGTCGAACTTTCTTAACAGTTAAGACTATCTTATTTATAAACTCATTTTCTTAACGTTTATCAATGAAGAAAATAAGTATTTGTTCACCATTTAAATACTTGTTTGTTATTATAAAAAAAAATAAAAAAATAGAAATAAGAGATGTTGTATATTTTATTTTATTCTGTCATTTTTCCTCTTGAATAAAACAATTGTTTGATTATTATTTTGTTTTTACTTGTAGTTCAATAATGAAAATTATTGTTATCAAACTTTGTCATTATTAAACAAGCTAGGTATTTGAAACCACAGTCACTTTTTAATTTCTAACATTTTATTAGCATCATATGTTCAGTATCGATTGATGCACCTCTACAAGCTACAATAAATAATAATGGTATTTAATCACAGTCATTTACATAAATTTTCAAATGTATAGTAATAATATTCAATAGGAATTCCGTAAAGATTGACAAAGGGATTCTGAAAAAGATGCTTCAATAATGCTCTGAGATAAGCTCACATTTAGAAAAAAATTTATAAATTTTATAACACAAAATCATTTTTTTTTTTTAATAACTTAATATTTTTCTACATCAATGTAAAGTGATAAAATGTGAAGTTAAACGTGTAGTATTTTGATTAATTTGTATTAATGCTCCATTGTATCTGTTCTTTACAGGACTTATTGGACTTAGGTCTAAAAGTTGAATACCTATGAAACACAATCACAATACTTAAACTCTTTAAAGTAAGAAATAATTAAAAATAAATAAAACACAATACCTTATATACTGTTGGTCCCAAATCAACCTTCTCTTGTCAGCAACCCTGGGGAAATCACTCTGTCGGTCCCTTTCTGTACAACAAAAACCTCTATTATTATTAATTAATTGTTTTACTGTTGAACTGCTTATACAAAAGCGGTAGATATGCCTAAAAATACAAATGAATTGTGTTTTTAGTAATGTTTGTAGCCAGGGAAATAATTACTGTGGTGCTGTGTCCCAGGGCTCCCAAATAATATTAACAGTCAGAGAAAGTCTGTATAAGTTATTAAAAGTTATTTGAAACTAGAATAAATTATTTTTTGTAATCACCCATTAAAATGGAGTCAAGTCTTGAGTCGACGACGCAGTGTTAAAAATAGTATCAGAACACAAATCTACTTATATATATGATGTTTCAAAATGAATACTGGGGTTTTAATGCTTTGTACTATTTATTACATTTAACTGATTACAATTTTATAAATAATAATCAAATGAAAGAGCAACTCAAACAGCTTTATTGGTATACCTGTGCACATGTGTATGCACCATTTCCTCTGTCTTCCGTTAAAAAGCGGTTATTAGAGAGGAAGGCAAGGACAGTATGCAGTTTGCAAGGATTGAATCTATAGCAAATTCCGTACTAAGTTACAATGTAATCCTCCAAGTGACAATAACATCCATAGATGGTATCATCAGTTTGAATACATTGGCTGTCTTTGGAAAGAGTACAGTACAGGACTAAGAGCAGTGGCGGCTTGCCCATAAGGGCTCTCGGACGCCGCCCCTCCAAAAGATTTGAAAAAGAAAAAAAATTATATACCCATTCAATTATAATTATACATATAATTAACCAAAGTGTTTTTTTTCAATCACATACATCGAAAATGTAGGAAAAAACAAGCAAAAATAGCGCGAGAAGTTTGTATTTGTAGCCGTGGGGCACTGGCCAGAACGTCCCAATACACCACCATGCAGTTATATGAAGAGTGGTAGTGGTGGGGGCTGCTGGTGCTATGACGCGTCAAAGCTTGTGCCTTATGGAAAGCTTAGGACGGCGTCCGGGCATGCGCAAAGCGACGTATCTAGTATAATCTGTCGTCTGCTTGGTGTTGCTGTTGCAGAATACGTTGTTTTGGTGACCAGTTGACTTATTGTGTGTACATTGTTTTATCGAATGAGTGATTGGTATGTAAATAGGCCTAGTTGTAGTTGAGTTAATCGAGTTAGTGTTTGTTAGTGTTTTAGTATTTCATAATGGCCTTGCCTGTTTCCAATGATGTGAATTTTATTATTAGTAATGGAATTAAGAACCTAGAACATAGGATCGAGCTCAAGAATTTAGGCCCCTCTAGGCCTATACTAAATATAAATCAACAACAAAAGGCCTCTAAAGCCCGAAATAGTTTCGTTTGGAAATTTTCCAATAATTTGTACAACTATGCTGATTGGTTGTGTGGGTGCAAAGTTAAAAATTCCTTTTTTGCTATCCTTGTTTGGTAATGGGAGTTGCAGACCGTGCATGGACGGTGGATGGTGTCTCGGATTTAAAACATTTTAGTGATAAAGTCAAAAAACATAAATTGAGTGAAAAACATATTAATGCTTGCATTGAGTATGCCGTGTTAGGCAAAGTAGACATAAGAGTCCAATTAGATAGTGCGTACAGATTAAGAATTCAAAAACTAAATGAAGAAGTGTCAAAAAACCGTTACGTATTAATTAAGTAAATTGATAGATGCCGTTAAGTTTTGTGGGGCATTTGAATTGGCGTTAAGGGGACATGACGAAAGGGAAACTTCTGACAAACTCATGAGCAATATAACTAAAGGTATGTAAGTAGAGTATTTCAGATTTACATATGATAAGTATTTCAGAAACATATGGCATCACTAATTTAATACCTAGATTGCCTTAAAAACTCACTAAAATACACAAAATATTCAGACACCCCGGTGGTGTGTGCCCCCCCCAGCATTTTACTCACGAGCCGCCACTGACTAAGAGTGACTGAATGAAGAACATATTGAACATATTGAGAGAGATTCTTTTTTGCGTAGCCCCAAGAAATCAGTTTGAAAGGCTAGTCGTGAATTAGCAATTCCAGTGACATCTGTGTGGAGAGTTTTAAGGGGAAGCTTAGAACTACAATCTTATTGTTTGCAGTTGTTACAAGCTCTAAAGCCTACAGACTACCGTTTATGTGCCCACTTTGCAAATCCCCACGAGCAACAAGCACGTGCAACAAGGCTCCCCTAAATTGGAGGTGTTTTGTGCCATATCCCAGTGGAAAGTAAATGGATCTTTCTTTTTTTCTGAAGCAACTGTAACTGGTGTTTCTTATCTTGATGTGCCACAACTACGGCTCTTTCCTCGATCGGAAGAAGCTGACCCACAGAACTTTATTTGGCAGTACGATGGTGTGCAGCCTCACTGGTATAACTCAGTATGTGATTGGTTAAACGATGTAACAACTGCTGGTTTGGCCGCAAAAGGCCGGATGACAGAGCTTGTTTTACATGGCCTTCACTTTCACACAATCTGATGCCATGAGACAGGGGGGGGGGGGGATTCATAAAGGATCATGTGTATATGGCTCTGCTACCAGCTGACCTACCCGACATAATTGAATCTGTTGCTAAAACAATTACAGCATTGGTCAATAGTGAGTTATGTATAGATTTATAATTTTATGATTTTTCAAATTATTTCAACATTTCTTTTTTTTAACATATTTTGACTATTATATTGTCAAAAGTGAGTGCCTTCATTATTGATTTGTAGAAATAGAGTATATGGAATAATCTGTGTGGTTATTAAACAGTTTCTTGTAGGTATACACAAACAACACCATGTTTAAAAAAACAATTCTCCTATCCTAAGTCGGATCCCTTCAGATTCCAAATACGGACCCTACATTTTATCAAATTTTATTATATACATAAATTAACTTTGTTAATTTGTAGGTAACATAATGGCACAGATGTAGAAAGAAAAGATTGTGATCACACGAATCAATGGCAAGTGCAATAGAATCAGTATGTACAAAGACAATCGGCTGGACAAAGCCGTTAAGACATTTGGTGTCCCTGAAACAACTTTGATGAGCGTGTAATGAAAAGCATGGAAACCCATAGAAGCATTTAAGACTAAGATGGGTCATTCAACTGTTCTAACACCAGAATTAGAGGAAGAACTAGTTAAATATTGTTTGGAGATGGAACCTTCATTCTTTGGCCTAACAATCTCAGAGATACGACGAATGTCACTTAAACTGGCTGTATGAAATAACATGATGGCAAAAATGGCTTGCCCTGATCTTCTTTTGCTAAAGTTGTTGGTTTTAATAGAGAAAATGTGAACATATTCTTTAATCTTCTTGAATCAGCAGTTCAAAATCAAAACCATCCACCCAGAAGAATATTCAATGTGGATGAGAGTGGCCTGGCTATAGTCCAAAGTAAAATTTCCTAAATCATTTGTCTCTGAGGGGAAAGACAAATTATACCACTGTATTCCCAAGGAAATATAAGAGTCCTCATTTAAGAGCACCTCCTGGAACCATATTCCATGTTCATCCATCTGGCTGGATTCAGACAGATTTATTTACAAGATTGTTCATACATTTTGTTGGAACTACAAACCCTTCTTGTCAGTGGCTTAGCGAGGCATCTTTCGCCCTGGAGCAAAAACAATCCAGGATCAAAACAATCCCCCCCCCCCACAATTGAACCGGCAGACAGATGACTCACACTTACAAGCCACAAAAATTCATATCATAATTTAAAGTTGGCCTTATGGTTTTAGTTATATAAATATATTTCATAGTGGTAATAACAGCTGATTTCACCCATCATCTGTAATTACTTAAACAAACGAAGTGTAGATTATAGTTTGGGGTTATAATTACAACTTCAATCGTTATAATTTCTTGTGAAGTTGATTTTTTTAAATGTGTGTTATAGAACTAATGTATGCTATACTTTAGAATATTTGCTTTGAAGTTATAAACTGTATATAAATACAACCTTTTATCATGAATTTATTTGTTTTTACAAATTTAAAGAAGAGATACCTATTCGTTTAACTTCGGAAACATTTGTACTTCTTCGTATAACATATATTCGATTATTAATTTCTTCACTAAAATAGTAATAACTTCTAAATCATTAATTTGATCTATCAATATGAAGTAAAAAGCTATTAAAAGATAGTATTTTTATCTTTCTTTAAATATATAATAACGTAGACTATGTAAATAAAAATGTTTAACAAATAGGCCTACAGTTGTATAATCGTTATTATTGTACTTTACTAAAATCAACAATCCTCGCTCTTGTTAGTTTGTAGATATTGTTGCCAAACAACTTAGACGTTTTTGCGACATTGTGTTGCGAAGATAATTTTTAGCTTAGAAAAAGACCTTTCTGAACTTGCAGAAGTCACTGGCAATGTTAAGATTAAACCTGCATTTACAATATCGGGAAAACTAGTGGTCCTATTTACCTAGTTTTTACCCCCCCCCCCCCCCCATAAATAACATATTTTTGTTCCTCAGCACTCATTACAGTGATAAATAAGCTTTACACAGGACTCCACCCGCAAGTGTTTAGCCTCCAGCCGGGTTAATTAAGCTGTGCTGAAAGCCTTATAACCAGACAAGTGCCAAGAACTGTTGGTCCTACTAACTGTGTTTCTTGTCACAACAGCTAGTCTGGAGTATGGAGTATGCGCCTACGATTCTTTCTAAAAATCTGTCGCTTGACTCCTAATGATAAATTTAGACGACACGTTGCATCATAATGCAAATTTCAACGAATTTTCGCCCCCCGATGCCAAGCGCCCTGGAGCGGCTGCTCCACCAGTGGCGGATTAAAAGGGAGGCGGGAGGGGCAACCACCCCTCCCCCCCCCCCCCGACCCGACTGTAAAACAAAATTGCAAACTTTCTTTTAAATAAACTACGTAAATTATATAAAAAAACATAGGTTTTGATGACCGTTTACGTTTAGTAAGTAGGCTTAAAACATCAAGAAACATATTATCAAATTTTAATTGACTATCTTTTCTACAAAGAATCCTTCTAAAAAACACCTTCAACTAAATTCCATTTTAAGTTTATACAAGTACGGTACACGATAAAAAAACAAAAGGAACCGGAAGAGTGACCGTTGATATGAGAACATGAGCAAAATCAAGTCGGCCTAGTGTGGTCCGCTTAGCGACGCGACACACTTCATTGGCAGAGCGGATACAGGATTTCATTTTCGGAGAGGGTCATAAGAAGTCGAAAACAAAATTACCGAGAATTTAACAACAACGGGTCCGGGGAATTAAAAAATATATAAACTCTATGAAATAGTTTTTAATGTATTTCTAGACCATAAATATTGACTTGAAAGAGCAAGAGTTTCTTACAGATTAAAGAATAAAAAAACACTAATTATGAAAGAGTAAAAAGGAGCGGTACTAAAATCAATAATTCCACGACATGATCATTAAATTTACTTTGTTTTGCTAAATTTTAACCCGTTTTAGCCTAGCGTTGCCATATGGCAACACAAAACATTATTTATTAAATTTTTGTTTTGGGTTGATTTGGGTTGGCTAACCTGCTTAACTATTTCTTGACACATGTGAGAGTTGAGAAGTGATGTTGTTGGGAGTTAGGTTATGTTTGTCTGTTAGTGGTGCACACTGAAACATTCGTATGTGATTTTGTTACAAAACACGATGACGTACCAGTTTGAGTAAGTAATTTTCTATTTTATTTATTGCTTTTCATTTCTATTTATATGATAAATTTACTACTAAATAGTGTAAAAACATAATAAGTTATTCCTCCCTGAGCCACTTTTATTTTTACGTGTGCTATACCCTTGTAATGTTTGCTGTTGCCAAATGGCAACGCTAGGCTAATATACTACCAAGCGTTTACATAACACGCTTGGTGGTTAACACTTGCTTTTGTATATTTCAGGGTAGGGTTAACATTGCAAGAGGCTGTAGAGCTACTCGTTGGTTAAGATGAAGACATGCCTAACAATTTTGATTTATTTATCGCACCTCCTGACCCTTCCACACTTACTGACGAGGATTCAGCGGGAGAAGATGAAGGTGGCCTACTTGACAATCTTTCGGGGAGGCAACTAATGGCTAGTGCTGAAATACGAATGCCTGACAACACCGTCATAAGTAGTTTACCTGCAACTAGGCCTAATGAAACCATTGCGCCTGGACCTTCATCTGAACTTAGCAGTGCCGATCAAGAAATGCGGGATTTGTCTTCTAATACTTTGGCTCCTGGCTTTAGAACTGCAGGTAGAAGTAACGAGCGTACTGTGCCTCCAGGGACTTTTCCCACTAATGATAACACAGATCAAGGTATCTATGATGTCGGCTTACATGTAAATACACCTTTGACCTCGATAAGAATAAACAAAGATAATATAATACAAGATTTGATTTCTGAGAAGCGTGCAGAGGTAGTTGCAAACAAGAAAAAGACGCCAGTTATCAAAACTTGGGTAGAAGGTGACATAGAACCAAGCAATAAAATATTTCCCAAGTCCAACTTCTCCAAATATCGAGATTTTTCAGCATCTGAGCTTTTTGAACTCTTCTTTGATGATGAGCTATTTGATATATTGGTTTGTGAAACCGAACGATATGCCTTAGTGAAAAATGGCTAGAATCCACATATTTCTAAAGATGAGTTGAAGTGTTTTTTTGGCATTTTGATTCTAACCGGATACCATTCATTACCAGGAACACGGTTTTACTGGGATTCAAATTCAGACATGGGCCTAGACTTCGTAATGTGCATTCCGTGTTTTACAGATTTTCACTCTGTCACTCACTAAAGAAAATTATTTATGAAGGTTTTTTCAAAGCATTGTTTTTTGTTATTTACTATAAAATATTGTAAGGTTGTACTGTTTCAATACATGTGTGTTTATAGATAAACCTGTTTAGTATTCATTATACACAATTTCCTCTTACTATACACATGATCTCTTCAAAGGTAGTATATTAGCATAGCGTTGCCATACGGCAACATCAATTTTTAAGCCCCTAAAGTATTTTTTTTTCAAAAATTTTGTATTATTCTTTATATTTGTCCACCAAACAACAAAAAAACTGTAAAAAAAATAATTTTCTAAAAAAAAAATTAATTTGTGCTAAAACGGGTTAAAACAACGTAACACAAGCTCTTACTTATTCAAGTCATACCCATACGGCGGCGCGCTCCGTCAAACAATTAGCCCAACCAATAAAGATTGTTTCTTGTTATTGAATTTCAGCAAGCGACATCCGCAGTAGTTGCAAGGGTAGCACTTAGGTACATAAAATACAAAAACTATCAGGTAAGGAATTTTTTAGCATTTTTTATAAACAAAAATAACAATAAATTTGGACTTTTTGGGTTTTTCGTTGATATTATAAAATGTATGCATGGATCACGATACTTCCAACTGGACATTTGTAGAAAATTAAAAAACAAACAAAATGGTTTTAAAGACCCCTATCGGACCATTTCTCACCGAGAAAAGTTGGGAAAACTCTTAATAATTACAATTTGTCAAAAGTTCATATCTTTGTTAATTTACAATATTAAGGGCAGATCTTTCGGAAAATGATTGCTTAGTATGTGTACTTCAAACAGGAGGAAGGTGAAATTTGTCGCATTAAAAGTTTTTGCATAATTGCAGTACAAACAATTTAGGCCATTATTTTGTAAAATGCGGAGAAGAGAATGGCGCATCAGGCTGTTGTTTCCCCCACTACCACTATTGCAAATTTACCGTCGGCAACGATCACAAATTTTAGCATTTCACGCTGTGTTTTTAAGCATTTTTATCATACTTTATCAACCTTATTGAAACATCGCAGATATACGAATTTTTGTTTTAATGTCTACTTTCATAATCCGTTTGGTAAATTTAAATCGGGCTACTCAGGTTAATTGGGCGCATTACCTTGGTAATGGCCTAAAGTGTTTAAAGTGCAATTGTGCAAACACTATTTATACGACAAATTTCATCTTCTTCCTGTCTGAAGTACACATAATAAACAATCATTTTTTGACATATCTGCCCTTAATATTGTAAATTATCAAAGATATGAACTTTTGAAAATGGGAATTTTTAAGCGTTTTTCTGACTTTTCTCAATGAAAAACGTTCCAATCAGGGTATATAAAAAAACGATTTTTAGGTTTTCTTTTTTTTAAAGTATCGTGATAAATTCATAATTTTTTATAATATTAAAACCAAAAAAGTGCTAATTTATTGTAATTTTTGTTTATACAAAATGCCCAAAAGCTCCTTCCCCGATAGTTTTTGTATTTTACATACCTATGTCTATCTGTCACTGTGGATGTTTGCTGTTAAATTCAATAACAAAATTAGCCTTCTTCTAAAATGCTTTTTTGGCTGGGTTAAATGTGTTAAAACAATCGCCGCAATGGTACATATTTCACAGACAAGACCTTTAGCTGTAGCCGATGAACACTAAATCAGGTTTTGCTAATATCAAACGAAAATATAGAATGTACACTAAAATCCATATAAACATCAATGTACAAGTATATCGATTTGTACTTGATATATCAATTATAAAATATGCTTGCTCGTTATTTGAAAAACTGTCAAATCTTAAGGGTTTATAGAAAACTTCTTTATCTAAGAAATTATAAGAGTGACGAATGATTGGAAGGCAGTGTTAGAAAGTTCAAATCTTGACGAATCCAAAGGTGAAATTATATTCTTTTCAAAACAAGTCTGTCTAACGATTATGAGCCTTAGAAAAGTGACAAGTTTTGTGCCTTTTCTTTGCATTTTTTTTTGCATGGAGTCATCTTTTTAGACAACTACATTTTTAAAACGATGATTAAATATGTAAATATACGTTTTAGAACAAATTTGCAAATACAAAAATTAATATTTAAAACATTTCTTTTCAAATTGGTTTTTATTTTATTGAGATTGGATGATTTTTAGAGGGTGGAATGTTCAATACAATCAGACAAAACAATAGTGCTGTCTGTCACTTGCTCGGCGAGCTGAGACAACACTATAGTGTTATTTGGCGCTTGTAGGGTTAAATCAAACATATAAATCAGGCCTTAAAAAAATGTTTTTGGGGGGGGTCATGACCCTCCCCCTGTATCCACCCCTGCTTGAGAGGGTGGATGGCCGGAGTGAGCTGCAACAACTACCACAGATTGTGTCATTAAAAATGTCGAATCACTAGCTAAGAATTACTGCAGGGTTGTTGGAAGAGATTAAAACGATTGCATTTGAGAACTAAAGGTAGAAGTAAAACTATTGGTATCAAAGTGGAAAAGGACTACAGCTGATAAAAAGATCGAACTATGCAGTTGATTGTTTAGAGTTTTGTTCACCTGAAGTGTATCCTTCGCTAAAGAAAAAAGTTATAGATAGGTATGTTAAAAAGGGGGGGGGGGAAATTAGTACTTTCCAAAAAACGTTAATTTGTACAGTCAGTTTATTTTCTGGATCTTCAAGATCATAGTAATTGCATAATATTTTAAGCCTTTTATTTTCTATGTAGGCCCTATATTAGATATTTTTAATAATTATACAAATAAACAAATAATAATTCTTTTTCATTAGATTTCTTTACCTGCCTTTTTTCACCTTATAGGTTATTTCTCCCTTTATTAAAAAATTGTGAGGTGTTTGATATAGGCTAAATAGCTAATAAGCTAAATATCTAAAAATTTGATGTTTTGGATAACTTAATAGAAAGGAAAGTACATTCCTTCATTCTATTCTTCATACTCTTGATGATAAGAGCACACAAATAAGACGATTAAACTTAAACAACAAAACTGACATCACAAAACTAGGAAGCATTTCGTTATAACTTACTGCCTTATTGGCCACAAATCCCCGACCTATTTATATTTATTTGATTTTTAAAACTTTTTATTACTTTTGTTTCGTAATTGTCACAAAACAAAACGGATCCAAATAAATTCATTTTACGTAGGTAACCCGAAAAAGTTATTAACAACTCAAAATATTTTACAATAAGTTATTTATTTCAAACACTCTTTGTAGACGCTAACTGGGAAATCAATTTTGTTTTATTTTGTGAGAAGCAGGAGATAACACAAAGGAAAAAGAGGACAGTTTTGCACTTATCTGTTATTCAGAGCCCTGCCTGTTATTAGTGTTAACTGCCAAACTGCCAGAGATGGTTAAGAGCCAATTTCAGAAGGTATTTTTTGTACATCTTTAAAGACCGCCCTTCCCCACAAAACTTCATTAATCCGCCACTGTGCTCTACTCGCTCCATGATCGCTACGCCACTGCTTCTTGTAAATCTCCTGCTCTCTTTATTTTAGAGGGTCATTATTGTCACATAAGGAATATTGATGTAATCGACTTAGCAAGAGAAAACCATGTGACAATAATTTTGCTACCGCCTCATTCAACTCATAAATTACAACCCCTTGACAAAACATTCATGTCACTGCTTAAAACCTATTATAGCAAGGAGGTCTGCCAGTGGCTGCTAATAAATTAGTGTCCTTTGACTCCTTATGAAGTAATGGAACTATCCGGAAAGCATTCATTAAATGTCAGACTGCAGATATAGCTATCAATGGATTCAAAACAGTAGGTATCTACCCTATACACAAAAACAAATTTGGTGATGCTGATTTCATCGGTGAAGCTCATCGAGAAAACGAGTTATACTATAATCCTTGTGATGATGAATTGATAATTGAGGAGTCGCTTGATGATTAGATTTGATTAGATTAGATTCTCTTGGGGTGAACTCCTTGCGCCCCTAAGCGCCGCACCGGTCGCACCTGCCTAAGGCCAGCCTTGCCTGTTAGTTTGTTTCCTGCAGCAGTTTGACATGATTTCTTCTACCAAACCACCGCTCCGATGTGATTTTTGGTCACAGATTCGTACAGCCAAAGAGCCATATTATGAGGTTTGAGACCCTAGTTAGTTCCAATAAAGCATCTGGTTGTCAGCAGAGCCCATTTTGCCTTAAGAATCAAGTTGTCCATGTGTGCATTCCACGTCAGCTTTTGATGAAGAATTACTCCTAGATACTTCACTGACGCAAAAATATTCAGCCGAGTGTTGTCCATGGATATCCTATATTCAGCCTGTTGTTAGGATTCATTTCCTGGAAGGGAACTATAGTGGTTTTGCTGGGATTAACATTGAGGCCTTCCCTCACCACCAAGTTTGAACACGGCTCAGGTTTCTATTTACTATAACCGATATTTGGTTAGTGTCATCACTTTTACCAATAACTAAGATTGCTAAGTTATCTGCAAAGCCTTGGATGTATGTTCCTAACTGGCTGATTTCTGTAAGGAGACCATCGACCACCCAGCTCTACAGCAGAGGTGAAAGAACTCTTCCCTGTGGGCTCTCTCTTGTTGTGGCTGTGACCTCAAACAATTCAAACTTTCTTAGCACCCACCTTGATTTAGCCGGACTCACTCTTGCTCTCCCAGTTTTTGCACTATTGAGTCAAATGTAGTGTTGTCGAATGCACTTTCTATGTCTAAGAAAGCGCACAGGACTATTTCATTTCTTTCCAGTGCATCCTCAATTCTTCCGATCATATTATGTAGAGCAGTTTCACAAGATTTTCCAGGTTTTCAGATTGATTTCGATGAAGGGGTATCCCGGAGAGCACCCCTTTAGATTAGATTAGATTATTTTGGGTGGATTCCTCCTTGGAGAAGGCCTCCTTACACGTCAACCTTTGGTTTATTGTGCCCCCTGTGTCCCGCGCCTAGCACGTTAGAAGCCTGTATCCCTTGTGAGGTCCAGGATTTTCTCCACCAAGTATGTGTCTTCTTCGTCTCCTGGTTGCTGGATTCCAAAGAGCTTCCTCCTCCTACGCTCGAGGATCTTGCACTCAAATATGACGTGTCTTGCTGGCTCTTCTGCCTGATTGCAAAGCCGACAGCGTTTGTAGCCTTCAAGGATTCCCACTGTTGCTAGGTGTTTCCTGAACTGGCCATGTCCAGTAATGAATTCTACAGCTCTTTTGAGTTGTGGTCGGTTTAACTTGATTAGGGATTTAGTAAGCTTGGCATTTGTTCACTTGATCAGTCATTTAATCTGAATGTGCCCAGGTAATCTACACCATCTCTAACGTTGCTCTTCCCTGGCCCAGTTTTTTACTGCGCTCTTGGCCATGCTCTGGCTAATGCAGCAAATTGGTTCTGGCCCCGTGAATGGTGTAGATGCTCCTTTCTTTGCAAGAGCATCTGCCATCTCATTTCAAACGGTGTCCTGGCACCCATCTCAATTCCACCATATTTAATGTGGAGAGTCTGACTAGTGTTGAGAGGCACTCCTTCACCAGTTTGGATGTGACTTGTACTGATTCCAGCGCTTGAAGTGCTGCTTGACTGTCAGAAATTATTAGGATATGTCTATTCCTGTGTCCATTCGACAATCCTAAGTGGGCGCAAGCAGTAATTGCTAAGATTTCTGTTTGGAAGACTGTTCAGTACGTCCCAAGACTTCCACTAATGTTCGTCCTTGGTGAAGAGCTGTATACGCCATAGCCAGAATTGCTGCCCATCAAAGACCGTCTGTGTACCAGACTAGAGTTCCTGTAGCAGATCCCGGTTTGATGTTTCCTTCCCAGTCTTCTTGGGTTCCGAGGGTTACTGTAAAGAATCTATAAAAAATGTACTCGGTGTGCATAGCATCAGTCACCATGTCTAACACCGAGTTTTTAAGTATGGTGTTCACAATGTTGGAATATCCTGCTCCTGGCATGCCCCTCTGCCATTCGTTCACACTTATTAGTCTGTATGACTTCCTTGCCTCCAACATTATGTGTATGTCTAGAGGCGGAAGTCCAAGGAGCACCTCCAAAGCAGCTGTAGGGCTACTTCTGAAAGCTCCAGTTGTACAATAAGCATGCAAGTCGTTGTAAACAAGTTAGCTTGTTACCAGCAGCAGTTTAGCATGATTTCTTCTACCAAACCACCGCTCTGTATGTAATTTGGGGTCTAATCACAGATGCACACAGCCAAAGAGCCATATGAGGTTTAGACCCCAGGTAGTTCCAATAAAGCGTCTGGTTGCCAGTAGCACCCATTTTGTCTTAAGAATCAGATTTTCCAGGTGTGCATTCCAGGTTAGCTTTTGATCAAGAATTACTCCAAGATACTTTACTGACGCTGATATATTCAACCGGGATATCCATGGATATCCTCTTCAGAGCTGTTAAGTTCCTTTTCCTTGTAAAGGGAACTATAGTGGTTTTGTTGGGATTGACGTTGAGGCCTTCCCTTGCACACCATGTTTTAACACATCTCAGATCTCTGTTTATGATATCCGAGACAGTGTCATCATTTTTACCAATAACCAAGATTGCTATGTCATCTGTATAGCCTTGGATGTATGTTCCTGACTGGCTAATTTCTGTAATGAGACTGTCGACCACCAAGCTCCACAGCAGAGGTGAAAGAACTCCTCCCTGTGGGCACCCTCTTGTAGTCATGACCTCAATCAATTCACCAAGTAGGGAGCTTTGTATGAGCTTGCTTCGTAGCATTGAGTGCACCCACCTTGTTATGGCCGGGTCCACATCTTGCTCTTGCAGTTTCCGCACTATTAAGTCAAATGATGTATTGTCGAATCTTCTATGTCCAAGAAAGTGCACAGGGCTATTTCCTTCCTTGCCAGGGTATCCTCGATTCTGCCGACCAGACTGTGAAGAGCAGTTTCACAGGATTTTCCCGGTTGGTAGGCTTGTTAATTTCGATGAAGAGGTTCCTTAGAGAGCACGCCTTTTCTCATGTATCTTTCCTAGTGGATCTAGGATCATGTATCTTTTCTCATGCCTTTCCACTGTTTTTAAGAGAAACGAGAATAAGCTAATAGGTCGATAAGCTTTGGTATCAGAATAATTTGTTCTGCCGTGCTTAGGAATGCATGTTACTCTGCTAGCTCTCCACACCTGTGGAAAGTAGCCATAGGCTACACTGGCTCTACATAGCTTGCAGATCCATTGAATCAGGGTGTAGATATTTTCAATAATGCCGGATAGATTCCGTCTCCGCCAGGTGATTTAAATGGGCTGAATTTGTTTATCGCCCATTTTAGTTTAGAAATGGTGACAATGCTTCTGGCCAGTTTCCAATCAGCCCGGGCCAAGAAACCCGGGATACCCTCGGCCAATAGCTATCCCCAGCTTGACTCCAACTACCGTCTGCAGTGTCACTTTTTATGCATCCAGGGAAGTTAGTTTCAAGTAGTACCTTGAGCGTCTCTTCCGCTGTTTTAGTGAAACCTCCTGTCAGCTTCCTTAAAGTGCCCATAGGATTATGAGGTTTTAAAGCCATTACTTGTTGCAGTCTAGCTGCTTCCTTTTGGCTATTCACTTTGTTGGTAAATGCCTTCCAGGAATCAAGTTTGGCTTGCCTAATAACTTTGCTGTATGATGTGAGAGCAAGGTGATACTCCCTCCAATCACCGCTCCGCTTGGAGGCATTAAACAGCCTTCTTAATTATTTCCTTCTGCGACCAAGGTCCGGAGACTACCATCTGGTATTAGATCTACCAGTTTTAGATCGCAGAGGGCAGTTATACAGATAGCAGTCCATTTTGGCCTCCTGAAGTGAGGAGGCCAGTCGGTCCACATCTGGAAAGGTTGCAATAGCCCACGTCATGGAGCCGAGTACCGCCGACAGCTGATCTGAATTGGACCTCCAGTCGGTAGCCCTCGGATCCCTAAATAGTGCTTTTGTGTTATATGTTTCTAGTTGAAAGATTATGTACTTGTGATCTGACAGGGAGGCTTCTGTTGACACGTGCCAGTCCCGAATCAGATGTGCTGTATATTCTGTACAAAAGGTAATGTCTATGTATGACCTCACTCCTGATTTTATTGGAGAAGGTCGGTATATTGCCTACATTAACAATTTGTAAGTTATTAGACAAGAGAAAATCTAGTAATAACTCACCCCTTGTATTGGTGTCAGTGCTGCCCCATCCTAGATGGTGTTGCGCGTTGGCGTCGCACCCCACCAGAAGCTGCTGCCTTCTGACAGTTGAAGCCTCCACCAGGAGTTCGAGGTCTCTAGATGGAGGAGGTGTGCTCGCATCATATGGCAGGTAAGCGGAGCTCAAAATTAGGCCCTATCTGTCCTTCCCATTCTGCCAGTGGCTTATTACTGTAGTGGTGTCTCTGGAACAAAAATCGATTAAAGGCAAGCATTGTACTCCCGACCTTGCAAGAATGCAGGTTCAGTTGTTGTTAATTGAGTTACAAAAAATAAGCTTACCTTCGGCATCTCCCAGTCCTGCGATCCAACCTCGATGGAGCCAAGGCTCCTGGATCTGCACCAGGTCGATGTGTTTTTGCCGGAATGTTTGACAGAAGGAGGCCGAAGCCCCCTTACTGTGGTGAAAGTTTATCTGCAGGACTTTCAGCATTGTCTCTTCCTGAAAACAAGACAAGAGAGACTTGCCACAGTCCTACATGTGCCTTGTATCCTGCTGCCTTGATGGCTGTAACAGACGAGTCATCAACCAGGAAGACAAAAGTGCGGCCTTTGGGGTCCTCCTTTGTCGCCAAGGTTTTCCAGTCTTTGACTCTGAAGCTCGGGTTTTGTTTGTCAAGCATATCCCGGATCCTTTCTTGAGTCCCTGCCAGCTTGACAGGTGCTCTGAGGAACACCTTGGTAGCCCGCAGGATATCCTTTCGGTCACCAACAATAAGCTCGACATCCTCGTCCAGAGGTCTAATACTGGATATGACTTTCGTCAACCAGAGTTTGGTATGAAAATTGGAGCACGAGATGATGAGTGCTCCTTTCTCCATGTACGAGCCTGAGAAGACTGGTTTTATGAGCCGTCCTCCAGACACTCGAACTTGTCCATAATGACATTTTCTAATGTTGTGCCCTGCAGGCTCCTCGGAGAATATTTCTTCGGGGAAACATTTGGGCACAACTGCCATTTTGATGGAGGAGAGAGCTTCCTTAAACGAAGATCCAGGTTGCGACGATGTCAATGCACCATGCTCACCAGATTGTCTAGGTCTCTTCCTCTGTGTTTCAGTGGAAGGGGGAGTTGGAGCATCGGTTCTGCCGCGCTTCTGGCCCCCTTTCATGAGTGCGGGAACATTGGCAGCTGTCGAGGCAGCACCTTTGTTCTTCCGCTTATCAAATTTTTTGGGGTCATACTCCCTGCCGTATTTGGCCTTGAGAGCATGCCTACTATCGCCTCTGTTCCACCTTGAGCGAGACCAACTGCTTGGTAGCGTCTGTCAGCTCACCTGAGAAACCTGGGGTGTCAGGATTTTTCAGGAGGAGGTCTTCGTCCAGCTCAGAGCCCGACTCAACCTCTCCCTTACTAGGATCTACTTTCATGTCGACAGATCTAGAACCCTGCTCGATGGCTGGTTCTCGTCTGTCGACAAAAGAAGCAGATTCGGGTGCTTCTGTGTTTTGGACAAGGTGAGCATGCTCTGGGGCCGCTACCTGTCCTGAGTGACCGGCTGAGTTTCCAGTTGTTGGTTGGTTCTCTGAAGTGTTTTGTTTTTTTGTTTTATGTTTTGAATCCATATGGTTTCCACGAGTAGAGTAGGGTAGAAAAGAGGTCCGCTGCACAGAGCCCGCATGCACGGTAAGGCTAAGTTTCCCTGAGAGGTCGCCTGGTATCTCAGGTATCCCGTTTAATGCACCATTACCCTGGTACCATTCATCCTATCAGCACGGGTGAAAAACCTTCGGATTGGGGATTTTACTTCAGGGTTTACTCCCTTAGATCCGTTGGATTCAGCCTAGACTTTAGTCCAGCGCAGGGTCACCTCGTGCAGGATGCAACTCTTCATTGCATAGGCCCAACTCTTCAGCCGAGTGAGCCAACTCCAACGGTCTTGAGTGCAGATACACCCCTGAGCGCAAGGGAATGAGTGTCACGTCCTTTGTGACGCTCACCTCCTCAACCTCTCGACAACCAAGTTAAATAACTTGATCCCACCGCAGCGGCCCCCTTTAACTTACTTATGTATCTTTCCACTAGCTTCTCCACTGTTTTCAAGATAAATGAGGATAACCTGATTGGTCGATAAGCTTTGACAACAGAATAATTTGTTCTTGCTCGCTTAGGAATTAATATCACTCTGCTGGCCCTCCATGCCTGCGGAATGTAACTATAGGCTACGGTGGCTGTGGATACGTTTCAAATCATTTGGATCAGGGAGTCTGGTCCTTCCCTGCAATAATGCAGAATAGATTACGTATCCGCCTGGTTATTTAAATGGGCTGAAGCTGTTTATCGCCCATTTAGTTTAGAAATTATGACAATGCTTCTGGCTAGTTTCTTTGATGCTCATGATAAGAGCTGTCGTTTGATGATACAAACACCATGAATTGGTCTCGCACTCCCAACCTCCTGAATTAACTACTCTCCTAGCAGCTAATCCTGATCTATCTTGCAAACATTCTACCTCATTGTCTAAACCAATTCTTGAATGACCTCAGTCCAATAAGTCTAAAACCTGTTGTCAAGTCCTTTCCATATCCGACCTCTACTCAAACTCCAAAAGAAATCCACCACAAGAGGCCGAAAATCCTGCTCTACATCTCTTACTACATCATCTCCTTACAAAGGTGCATTTAACGAATAAATAAATCTAAAGCAGGGAACAATTCCAGCAGGACATGGAATAGAGAAAGGAAAAGCACATGGAAAATCATTTCAAGAAAAACAAAAAAAGTAAAAGGATACTTAAGTTTCCAAAAATAGCAAAATACTTAAGTCAGGAGATGAATCCATAGTCTCATAATATAAATCTACTCCATCAACAATGGAAATTCTGCGTGGTGCTAACCCGGCCGATAACGATGCTGAATGCATGTTTTGTGAAGGACTTTGCAACAGACTGTTGCTGTGAACTGTGCGTGAAATGTCTGCATTGTAGTGGTAAGGCTAATGTAGAGTGATCAGGAGCAGAAAAAGATGAATATGTTTGTGACTTTAGTAAATACAAATTAAATAAAACTTCTTTTATACAGGGTTGTTCAAAAAGAAATAGGCACTTTTCTAAATCAATAACATTGAAACTGCATAATTTATACCGGTCATGTTGGCATCAGTGGGTAGCTAATAAACTAAAGTTTTACTTTAACAGCTGATTGTTGGAACATAGTTGCTAGATAACCCTAATGTTGATGTAAAAATGTTTAATAATAGCGTTGAAAAAGCTTTTCGTGTGCTTGAACTAGAGAAAACACGTTTTGAAGAAGATGGATTCATTGATCGACTAATCTTTGGGGACTAATCAACGTTTCATATCAGTGGAAAGGTTAACAAACACAACCTGCGTATCTGGGGAACACAAAATCCAAAAGTAATTAATTGTTGAACATGAGATTGATTCTGCTAAGATAAACGTGCTTTGTGCTTCTTTCAAGAAAGTACGATCAGAGGGCACATCCTATTTGGACAAGGTGAGTGAATGGCTTATCCTTCAACTAGAGAAAGACAGTAATAACTACATATTGGTTTAAGATGGAGCTCCACTGCATTGGCACTATGATGTCAGAGAATACACTGAAGAGCAATTACCAGGTGCTAGATTGGTCGTGCAACTGACGACAATGAGTCACTCAAGCGTTGGCTCCTCACAGTCCAGACTTGACCCCATGTGATTTCTTTTTGTGGGGTTATTTTAAAGATCAAGATTTTAATTCCCTATTACCATTGAGCCTCTTGGAGTTAAGGCAATGCATAAGAAGAGCTGTAGAGAGTATTGACGTCACTACTCTTAACAGAGTCTGGTCAGAACTTCACTATCGAATTGATGTTTGGCGTGTAACCTGTGGGGCTCACATAGAAAATCTATAGCATTGTTTAAAAAAATTTGAAAAGTCCTCTTAGTAATAGTACTTTGGTTTCTGTTAATAAGACCCGTTTTTCTATGTTCATTAAAAAGTGTCCATTTCTTTTTTAATAACTCTGTAGTTTTAATTATAATTTACATTTAAATAAATTATTTTATTTCGAAAACTAAGTCTGTTTTCATTTTCCATAAAATAGGTACTTATTTGTGTCTGGAGATCCGAATTTGGAAGAAAAAAGAGGGTTCTAATTTGGAGCACTTTCTTAAAATGTACATCGTTTTTACACCTTTTTAAAAAATTTTAAAATGATCTTTACTTTATTTAGTTGCATGCCAAAAAAACATAACTTGATTTTTCAAATAACTAATGAAAGGATGATTTGGCAATCAGAAATCAGTTTAAAACGAATGGAGGGTCGGAAAATATTAATACCCTAAGATTTAAGTAGGTACTACTATGTAATTTCTAAAAGTAGTTTATAATGTACTGGTACAGTTTTTACTATAAAATTTATTCTCAATATTTTTACATTGTTCATTTTACTTGCTTTGTCAATAGCATCCTTATTTCTAAACGTGTGGTACCTACCTTAAATCAAAATGCATGTGTTTAATAATAAAACATGGACTTTATGGTTCTATAAAGTAAACATTTTAAAAGTTTTTACAATTTTCCAAATGAATAATTTAAAATGTCTTAGCAAGGAGAGAATAGGGCCTACAAATTAATTTAATATTTTATGTACTATGGCTTTGTTGTCATACACTATTGTTGTTAGTGTACAATGCCACTACAGATTTCTGCATAGAACCTCTGACAGAGGAGTTTCTTGATTCTTTCTGTATAAAATTTACTACCGAGTACACAGACTTAATAATAAGAATAACCTGGCAAATGTGAGTAGGCCTAATCACAAAACTACAAAACATTAACACTTAACAGTGTATCTAGTTATTAAATAATAGACATTCATTGGCACACGCTATTTTCATTTTCTTGGTTTTTGAGTTCAACTTAATCGACTTGGTCTCTAAAATATTTACAGCTGATGTTTAGGGCTCATTACTATGTATATTTTTAAGGCCAATCCAGTTAACACAAGATGGAAGAAATAAAATTTATAAATTTTATCGTAGTAGTATTCATTTAAATTAACTGGTATATCAGAGTCGCCACTTACTTGTATCAAAGTTGCAATAATTCAGAATATAAATAATTTTAAAAATATGCAATATACCTATGTTTAATGTGTTTATTGGTTTTTATATACTATAAAAATTATAAAACACTCATAAAGTAGCATAATTTTAGAATTAAGGAAGAGAACATCCTCTTTTTTTTATAGACTATTTGTTTGCCTTGGACTGTTTATATATTGTAATGAAATTACCTTCAAATAATTTCATTAGAACATCCTCCTTTGTGGAGCTAAATGAAGAGTGAAACAACTGTATTGTAGTGAAAAAATATCTTCTTAACTATAAAATTACAACATAAAATCAATTTGCTAGGAGATTATTATGTACTTCATGACCACTTCAATGATCAGATGATGATAAGTTCGACACATTTTAAATCTTATTATCAAACTAAATGGAATTGATTAACAGAAAAATCTACTTTTCTGTTCCTACATAAAACAGACAACGAGAACTGACTTATGAATCATTACAACCATAAATAAAAGTGGTTACCTATGTCAGGTACATTAGGAATTGTTTATAATATAGTAATTGGAAATTAAGATGTTATTAAATTAAGATGTTATTAAATTAATAAATTAATATTATATGTGTATTTAATTAACAAAAAATTAGCCTATAATATGTACTCATTTCATCATAGTAATCAATTTTGAATCATAGTCAAACATTTCTGATTATGTATCTTTTAAAATATAAAAGATGAAAATGTCTTTCAAAAAGAACAAAGAAAAAATTTTAAAAGGGCAGAGTTGACAACAACAAAAACAAATTAATATACAGTGCATTAGCTATGCTACCAATAAAGTTGTCATTTCTTTTGCAAAATGTTAAATTTATATCAATATAGACATTAATAAAGGAAGACATTTTTCATTTTGAGGGCAGTAACAAACAGGAAAGATTTGCTTCTTCAGAGGGAAACCACTTCAAGAATGTATTTAATGTAACAATTGTCCTGACTGTGAAGGCTTGTGTAGGATGAAATATACAGATAATATTTGTACAACTCCGTGAAAACAATAAACAAAATATTTTTTAAATGCATACTGTAATTTCTTTTTAAGTAATGTAATTATATGGTTCTGCAGTAAATTAAATTTTGTAAACATCCTCACAAGAATAATATTAAACATAACTGTTGTCATTTCAAAATATTCATGTCTTATTTTAAGAACTATTAAATTTTTTAATTTTTTAGAAAATTATAATATTTTTAATTATTTTTTTAAATTGAACTTTATTTGTAAATATAATCTCATATTCGTGACTTATTTTTATTGATATCTATTTATTTTGTGGAAAAACTAACAAAGTTATCTCACTACAGTACCTTAAATTATAAAGGTTTTAAGTAAACCAGATAAATGCTATATAATTTGACTCGCTCACCAAGGATTCTGCAATGCCAGTCTTCAGACTTTATATTAGAAACAACAATCCAACAACACATCGTTGCAAAAGTTATCACTAATTCTCATACTTCCCACAATTAATTCTGGAACATTGAAGTTTGTCTGAAGGTGTCCTTTATTAACTAATTTGAAAAACTAAAGATGTTTTATTCCTTAAGAGGTTAAAATCAGAGCAACTTTACTAACTTAACTAAAAGAATTAATTGTCTGCATTCCTTGAGTTATGAAATTCCATTTCACATTTTCATTCTGATTACTTGTGACTAAGGGATGAAAATATGCAACTACCATCATATACAATTCGACCACGCAGCTGAACCGCTGACGAGAGTTGAGCGAATTTTCAAAATTAAGTTTATGTTTTAGAGGTTCAACCAACTATTTGGCAAATTGATCTACGCTGAATAGCTCGTCTGTGTACGAAATATATTAGTAGAGTTTGTTTGCACCTAAGCCCCCTATTACACTAGGCCACCAGGTGACGCCACCAGCCAAGACACCGGTGTCGCTGCTCGTGCGTTGATGAAAATAAAAAAATTAAGTGGGTGTGCTTAAGACCACACGTTGGAAGTGGTAACTTCTATGACTACGGGGATTTTTAACTCGGTAAATGTGTACAATTATAAGGATTATAAAACTGTAGGCCTATTTGTTCAAATTGTTTATTTATATCCGTTATTATATATTTAAAGAAAGGTAAAAATATTATCTTTTAGTTACCTTTTATTTCATATTGATAGATCAAATGATTTAGAAGTTGTTAATATTACAGTAAAGAAATTAATAATCAAATATGTTATACAAAGATGTACGAATGTTTGCGAAGTTAAACAGTAGGTATCCTTCTTTAAATTTGTATAAACGAATATATTGATGATCAAAGGTTAGTTTTATATACAGTTTATAACCCCAAAGCAAATCTTATAACGTGTAGAAGTCCATATAACTTATAGTTATAGAAGCCTACATTAGTTGTATAACTAATATATAAGAAAATTAACATCACAAGAAATTTTAATGGTTGAAGTTGTAAACATAACCCCAAAATATAATCTACGCTGGGTTTTGTTTAAGAATTACAGATGATGGGCGAAATCAGCTGTTATATTATATTAACTAATTCTTATGTGTTAATTTGATTGCTATGCTAATAAATGTAAATAATGTATTAATAATATTCCCTCTCCACGATCTGACTTGTGTCTAAACAAAATCGTGACGCGAGATCTCGCGAGAAATCTGGCGTGATGCGAGATCTCGCGGGAAATCTGGCGTGATGCAAGATCTCGCGAGAAATCTGGCGTGACGCGAGATCTCGCGGGAAATCTGGCGTGATGCAAGATCTCGCGAGAAATCTGGCGTGATGCAAGATCTCGCGAGAAATCTGGCGTGACGCGAGATTTCGAAAACATAGCCAAGTCGAAAGTGCCCAACGGGCCAATAGAAGTTATCACTTCAAAAATAAATTTACATAATATATTCTAAACTTGTTTATTTATTATTTTTAATTCCTACAGCTATGTTTATAAATAAATTGATCGAATATATTTAAAAATCTCAAGTTATTGAATTTGCTTATGGATGATGAAAGTAGGTTACAGATTCTAGCAAGTAATTTATTTCCACTGGCTGCTCCACTTGGTGGCCTAGTGTAATAAGAACGCGTCGCCAACAGAGTCACCGGTGTCTTGGCTGGTGGCGTCACCTGGTGGCTGTGTAATAAGGGCCTAAGTCTCGAGTTTTTACTCACGCGCTGCTTCTTTCCACCTTGCAACCTCAGATTATTGACTGCTTCGTTTCGCTAGCAGCGTACAAACTCGGCCGACGGCCTCGGATCAGAAGATGCCAAAATGGTAAAATCCCCACGGGTACTTTTATGATATTTTACGTTTTAATCTTTTTTTGAGTACCTACTAAGCGAGCTATAAGGTCGTGTAAAAAAACAAAATGTGGCGAATAATATCCTACATTATTGTTTTTAGATAAAACCACAAAAAATAGTTACTTCCGGTTGACAAACGTACTTCCGGTTGTTGAATTTTTGCCTTACGAACTCGTCTGAGCCACTTAGAACCAACGTGTGTACCAAATTTTAACCAAGTCACCCTAAAACGTGTTCTGGGGACCATGCTCGGTGCTCATTTACTACTCTGGACCTTATGTCTCACCATAAGGGTCACTGCAATAGCTTATCATTCTTTCCTATGGAAATTCGCTAATAAACATAAATTCCATTAACTTCTCACAAAACTAGAGAGAGAGCTGAAATTAGCTCATTTCCTTCATAAGTAATAAATATTACAACATTTTAACCCAATTTACTATTAATTTAAATATTTTATAAGAAAATAACAAAATAGAATACGGTGTTACAAAAAATAACAACTCAAAATTATTTATTGTCCAAAGTTATCAATGTTAGACTAGAATAACAATATTAAATGTCTTTAATGTTTAAAGATTGGCCAATGACTATACTCTGTCTAGTTCAGGTTGGCCGATGGACCGATGTAGTGCCATCTCGTCCAAGTGCTATCTCGTCCAACATCCAATTTCGTAGAAAAGAGTGCCATCTCGTCCAGTTCAGTTTTACAGTTGAATAAACACACTAATTAGTGCCATCTCGTCCACGTGAAAACTTGACAAGGGTTGAGGAACGCATCGCAGGTAGCCTGTGGTTGTGCGCCCTCGCCTAGCACCCTCACCCCTCTCCCACCCCTTTGTTTACATGTGGACACTGCCAAGTTTAACCTCGTTTGTATGCTTGATCGGGAGGTTTAAACATCTGTAGGAATATGGAGTTTAAGACCACCATAAGAGGCCAACATAGTCTTTTATATAACGGTTTCCGCTATACGAAGAAAAGTGAAAAGAAGTGCGGAGAAATTGTGTGGCGATGTGTAAATCGTACGAGTGTAAATCACATTATATAATTAAAATTTAAAAAAATCTAAAACGTTCGAACCTAGTATGTAGTCACAGTATGTTTGCTTTTTACTTAATCTGGCCGATAACAGTATGATTATATTTCGTTATTATCACTTTATATACCGTAATTAAAATTTTTAAAAAACCTAAAAGGTTCTAACCTATAGTATTTAGTCACAGTATGTTTACTTTTTACTTAACCTGGCCGATAACAGTATGTTTGTACTTTAAAAACGTATGTACAACTTTGTAAGTTGTGTTGGCTAAACTGTCCGTTACTACGAAGTGTATAAATACTATATTTATAAAGAAAAAAGTTAAGGTTTGTGTATTTATAGTAGTTTCGATTGACACGCTAAAGTAAACAAACACCTTGCTGTTTTATGCAAGGTATAGAAGACCCTTAATAAAAAGAATTAAACGTTAAAATAGTTTTTGTAGACCTGTCAAGTAAACAATAGCATAGGTTTTTGGACGAGATGGCACTAGTTGGCAGGTAGAGAATTAACCCCCGCCCTACGTTCGTGGAATTTGGACGAGATGGCACTTGGACGAGATAGCACTTGGACGAGATGGCACGACACCGATGGACCCGGGACTACCTGAGGCAACCCCTATAATCCCTCGCCTCTGTCCGCTGCCTAGGCGATGAGTCACCTACTGTCTGAGTTTATAAAATGGTACACTTTCTTAACAGAATAACAATTTAACATTTTCAAAATTATATTTGAAATCTACTAAAAAAGTTATGAAAAATGATACCAAACTCGACCTAAGTATTAGAACATTTAATACGAACTTTATCAAGAATTGTTTACGTTAACTGCAACTTTTTATTTAGACAATTTAGAAGGCAAGTTTTAAGCTGTAATGAATACTAAAAGCTTTACTTAGGGACTGTTTGGGTAAAAGTAAATTGACCGTAGAATTTGTTAATAATAGTAAATCTTTTTACTGAGATACAAATTACAATAACAATCGGAGAAAAAGTTATATACACAATATGCTATATAATACTATACAATACAAATCCTATATACAACAATAAAAATACAATACTATACAATAGATGGTTTATTAACTATTAAACCTTCAGCGGTCTGAAATTGCTTCTGATCGGTTCACTTGCAAGATGTCTTCTTAAAAATGGATTCTTGTTACCAGATTTGTTCGTTTATAAACATTGTCATAATCAGATTAAATGTTCTAATACCTAAATCGAGTTTGATATCATTTTTCATAACTTTTTTAGTAGATTTCAAATATACTTCTAAAAATGTTAAATTATTATTCTGTTAAGAAAGTGTACCATTGTATAAACACAGCCAGTAGGTGACTCATCGCCTAGACAGCGGACAGCGGCGAGGGATTATAGGGGTGGCCTCAGGTAGTCCCGGGTCCATCGGCCAACCTGAACTAGACAGAATATACATATCAATTGATATGTAGTCATTGGATTGGTAGAGCAACGAAAAATCTCAATCTCGGGTAGAGGTTAGTGCCGTCTTTTCCTAAAAAGAAACAATATAAAATAACATAAAGAAAGTAAATCTGGTAAAGAACTGTTCAAAACACAAAAATTAAATAAATGAAAAAGTAAAGATGGTAGATGATATAAAAAATGAGTATAACAACATATAAATTCACATAAGTTTATAATATAACACAAAATAATCGTGCACGCACAAAATGTTATTAAATACACATAGAAGGAAATTGTCTATAATATCAAAATTGTTCTGATTAGATTCAAAGTTTATATCTATTACGAGTTCAAATTCAAATGATATATTATTTTTTTAAATTAAATAAGGTTAGAAAATATGGAAAGACCTCACCAAATGTTAAGATCTCCTAGTCTCTGACTTGTATTGGATCTTTAGTTTCAAATATTTATACGTAATCAGGGGTTTACTGGTGCCGGAACGCCGTTCCGGTTCTGCTTTTTATTAATTTTGTTTACGTTTTTGTTTTAACGTTGCACTCCCTCGATCTCACTCTTTTACACCCGGTTCAGAGTGTTACGTTCGCTAATCACCAATCGAAAAACATCAAGATATCACCACACTTCAATGCGTTCCGACTGTGCGAGCCAAAGTAAAGTTTCCCACATTGTCCCTCAACTCGGAAATTAAATGGGACAACTACTCGGGAGCATCAGACAACCTTTTCCCAGCTTAGGGGCACGCCTTTAATGTTCGGCGAACGCTGTGTACGACTACAAATAAGAGACCTTTGATTCAGAGTTGAGGCGGCCGAAAAGTTTAAAAACCAGCGAAGCTTAAAATTTTATAAGTTTTTCGGCACGAAAAAGTTTATAACACATTGATGAGATTATTATAATCAAAATAACACCAAACACGATATAATTTGGACCACATTTAGTGATTAATACTTATCGAATAACTAATTTAATTTTACTATTAATTAATTAAGAAATAAATATCCCAAATGAGAGCACAACACGGAATACATACAAATAATGGCTTTACACTGATTTACTGACAAACACTGGTCACAAATACAAGGTCGAAAAGTGATTTAGCAGGTCGTCTGCATGCGTTGGCTCTACCATGGCTCTACCATTGTATTTGGATAACCTAATAGAACTCCGATCCAATGCAATATTTTGTTCCACTGGAAATTCGACTTTTTTGGCGCTATCTATTGGGGAAACGAAGGAAGCTGTTTTAAACACCAATGCTACCAATGCTTTCTCCCTAGCGCAACCTCGCGGCGCGATCATGTACTATTTTCGCGACAACGTTTTTTCCAGCACACAGCCCCCGTATGGATGCAAGATCTATTTATTATTCATGATCTATGGCTCTACTCAGCAACATACAACAGTTGCAACTACGCCTGGGCTCGTGCGCGCAAGCCCCCGGTATATGCTACAGATCCCGGCGCGAATGCTGGACTATGGGCTACTAACAATACTAAAAACATCAGTATTCCTGGCGCGGGTAGAAACCATTTCTATGTTCCAATTTTATGCGATCATCTCTAGAAAAACGAACATAAATAATGCAATTAAATTTAAATTATAGTAAAATCCATTCTTTTTATAGGCCGTCTTGGTTTTTCCACTTAGATGTTACTTCTTTCGCCTTCCCGAGTTTATTCCGTACGTTGTTTTTCACCGCTAAGTGTCGTGGGTTATGGGTATCAATAATTATTCTCGATCGTAAAGAAAAGTCCGAAATCTTGGTTCTTCCTAAATTGATTAATTTACTATATTTTGTTTATTAATATTTTGAATTGTTACAATATTAATTAAGAGTAAAGGCAGATTTTTCAATGCTTTGAATAAAAGATTCAATAAGTACCTCAATACAAAATATTGTAAATTGTAAATGTTTAGCATTAATTAATTAATAGTAGGCCTAATTATGTAAGTTTAATAAAACAAATCATTTTTTAGATTCACAAGGATCAATTTATTAGGTACAGCATAACAATTTTCATCCATACTATACATTTTTTAATCTGTATTTTACTTTTATTCGTATTTACGTATTTTATTCATTAACGTTTTAGTATCTTATTTACTTATTATCAAAATATGGTTTACTAGAGTTTAATAAAACGTTATATTTTATAATATTTATTATCTAAAAAATCTACATAAAACTTAAACGTAATTAAAAACCTTAAAAAGTCGTCTATTAACTTAAAAATATTTTAATTTGTTAAGAGAGATATGCGGGTTTTTATGGACCTTTGGGTTAAGTGTTATGGTTTATTAGTATCGAACTTCAGCATTCTTTTGTTTGGAGTTAATTGAAGGAAGAAAGAGTAGAATGAACTGATAAGCCTGTATCGACTAGTCTTTGTTTAGTTAAAGTTACACATTACGTCATCGATACAATGATGTCATACTCCCTACACAATCAATTCCGTCATTGAATGCAACCACAGCGGTTATGCAGACTGTTCTGTTTATATGCTGATGTGTGCCGTTTCAATATGCTAAAGAGTATTTTGCAAAATACATTCCGCCTTTCGTTTTACTTTAAAGAAGTGTTTGACAAACAAAAGGCAGAACAGTTTAAGATCGTGGTATTCCGTTAAATCAGACGATCAGACTTGAAAGGTTATTTTCGGGTTTCCGGTTTGAACGTTTACGGAAAGCATAGATCAAATCGAAACGGTTCTGACGAAAACATAAAATTACTGTATTAAATTGTCACTTGTGAAATGTTACTTCCTAATTTTTAAGTAAATGAGTGTTTGAAATTAATAAATGTTAATAATAATGTTCAAAAATATTCAGTTTAAAAAAATATATACTACTTGAAACGTGTGATGTCCAAAATGCTACTTTCAGGTACATTTTCCCTCAAAAGTAAAATAAATAACTTTAGTTTTAAGTGCATTTAAAACTGCAAAGTGGTCAAATATAAGGCCTAAGCCAATTTGAACTTTTGTTTGAAATGTTGGGACATTTTGTTAGACACGCTATGTTATTTAAATGGATGCATTGAACACGGAATGAAGTACCTGTACTACTTGTAGTCAACTAAATTCCATTTAACCACAAACTGCAGAAACTACACAAACTTTGTAACTCAACATTGTTATGGGTAGATTTTTTTAATTTGATATTTATCTGCAAAGTAAGTTTAAATATTAGGCCTACATTTCCATGAATACTGATTCAAAATTGAAACAATTTGATCAGCTTACGTCTTTAAATATTTTCTTAAAATTAATTAATGGGTTCCAAATTTCAGCTCTCTAGCTTTAAGGAAAGAATAAAAATTAATATGTATTGTTTTTAGTAGTTGCTATCACATTTTCAACCCCTAAAAACCACGTAAAAAAATGTAAAATTGGAGTACACTCGGGAGTTTTCTTCAAGGTAAATAAGAGCCTTAAGTGATATAAATAAACGGTATCAGTTAACTGACACAAACTTTCTCCCAACTTATTGTAGTCAAAATAATATTGTTTTTAATCATTTTATTTACTACTTTTTAGAACAAAACAAAAAAATAATATTCTACCTACGTCAATCGTATAAAAAAGTTATTGTCCCAGGCGGGATTCGATCGCGCGACCTTTGAATTACTGGCCGTCCTCGCTACCGTTGTGCTACCCCGTGCGGCCGTCGCCGTGATGCTAGATTGAAAACATAAACTTGTTTATTTTTTAACATTTCCCCATAATTATGAAACGCCGAAGTTTTGATAAAAGCGGGTGGTATCATTTTGTTTGGCATCTTAAGCACTATAAATACTGAAAATTTGATCAAAATCGTTAGAGCCGTTTTTGAGAAATTTGCATTTTTGTCGTTTTTTATTGGTTTTTTGGGGTAAATTACCCTTAAAAATTTAAAATTCCAAAAAATGAAAAAAACGCCTGGAGATATTAGGGTTTAGTACCTACATACCAAATTTCATGAAAATCGGACCAATAGTGTCCCCTCTGGTCGTGTATACATACTGACACACTGACAGACAGACACCACGTTAAAAACACTTTTTTGGGTTCAGGGAGTACCAAAACAAAAAATTCCACTAAAAATATTTTTGGGTTCAGGGAGCACCAACACAGATAATT
>JAGFPH010000660.1:118040-145153 GCA_018207615.1 Philaenus spumarius | reverse complement strand
ATTCGAACATTTTTACGAAAACAATACTTTCTCCATATACTACGTATAGGGTGGAGAAAGTAAAAACAGTCGCAATTCGATTTCTTAAGTCAAAGTAATGAAATGGAATAACTACTCCATTTATTAGATTATTAATTTTGGAAGGAGTTGAATATACAAATAAGCTGTTTATGGTTCTGTGCTTTAAAAGGAAGAAACTGAACCCCTTGTTGTTTATTTGTCAAATGACTCAAGAACGGATTAAAGCAAGGCGTATTAATAAAGAAGGTGTGTGCATCGAGGAGCGTGAACTCGTCAGGCCCGCGCAGCTACGTCACGTGCTACACACTGAACCAGCAGTCCGAGCGCAATTGTAAGCTTTTGCTCAAACTGCGAATTAAATACTTTATGGTTGTCTAAAAATTATGTTTTTGGTATCGATGGAAAGGTAATAAAGTAAGCATTAAAATGATCTATGTCCATGGTCAAATATTCTTAGGCGTATAATTTTGAAACAAGCCTAAATCTAATATACGGGTTTGAATGACATTAAAAACTTCTCTAAGTGAGGAAGTTTTTTACTATTACTTTCGGGAGGCATTCAAAGACATGGAAATGTAGAGAATAAAATGTAGTAAATACTAACATCAATTTTTTTTATGAAAGTTATAGCTGTCCTACATAATAAGATTGTAATCAGAACCATAGTTACTTGCTTCTTGTGGCGATTGAATGTACGCTAATCTAATTTGTTATTAGTTCTCATTTCTCTTCGTTATTTATTATTCACATTGTTGTGAACAGGTAAATTTTGTTTAGTGTATAAACATGAAGTTTTAAAGAGTTGACTAATTTAAGTAGCTCTATAGGGTAAAACCTTTTACTAGTATCAATAAGATGGTGATTTTTAAAGTTTATTGGTTTTGTTATGTTTACTAGGCCTACTATTACTAGTAGGCTACTAAATTTACTTTTCAAAAATTGAAATCATCTAAAATTGTGATTGTTTAATTATCCTACCCAAGGATAAATAATAAATAAAAATTAATATAAACTAATAATTAGTTTATATTAATTATTATCAATGAAATAATTACAAAAATAGTAGTCTAGGTGATAAATAAAAAGTCGTGGTGAATACAACATTGAGTTTTATTTCACTATTAACCAGGCTCGGACTGGGCCGCCTGCCCGCCTGCCCGAGGGCAGGTGCGCCCTCTGGTCGCGAATAAAAAAATTCGGGAAAGTTAACCGATGTCACACCGCGCCGCCGCGGATGACACAACCCGCTGGGTGATGGACCAGAGGCGGGTGAGTTCAGCGAGTTGCCCCAAAAACGATTATTACAAAAGTATCCAACTCCACTACTGACATTCATCGTCTTTGGTTGCCTTTGCCCAGACATTGGCGCATGCGCCGTATTGCTTTGAGGAGGTGTTTGCCTCAGTTGTTAAAAACAACACTCAATCCAGCAAACGAACAGTCGTTGACATAACGTAATAGACCGGCGCGGCGTTTTTTACATTAGCTGTTAACTAAGCTTAGAACAGTTCTTGTGCAGTGGTTTAGACCTATTATTTAATATTTTTAGTGTCATTCTGATATTTTGATTGATTGATTAATGCCTTGATGGAACTTCAACACCTTTAAAAAGGTAACGTTACTGATAACATTTGTTTAAAATTAGGTTATGGTTTTCATTAGTGCCTACGATTACAATGAGGTTAGAGTTGCCGTTTACGACAAGTAAAACGAATGGCTATCTTCTTTAAATTCTTAACATAATATCATGGTGAATGTGAAATTAGCGTCAGTGGAAATTAGGTGTACGCCTGTACGCTAGTGTGTTCTATTAGTCTATTTGAAGTTCAACTTGATATTAATTTTACTGTAAAACTAACCGTGTGGTGTAATTACTGAAATCGTACCCTTGATGTCCTGTAAACTAAGTTGGTAACGAAACCAAAAATAGGCATAAACCAACCATGCAGATTGTATTATACAGCATTTGGCATGTAGTTTTTTTGCTTCTTCCTCATCTTTATTACAATATAAAATCTGACAGTATTTTTAGTATGCTTTAATGGTAAAAAAGCTACATTTTTTACATTTCAAAGGAAAAAGACGAATCTACCAGAAAATTCTAAGAATTATTCGTTAGCTACCGCATTTATTAAAGTAATTCAGGCATTGATTTGTAAATGCAAATTGTACATGTATATTGTACAAATGTGCTTATGTTGGCTGCGCTACGGTAGAGAAATTCTGGATTAAAATAATTAATGGATTTTTTTATTTTAGGACTTAAGCTGCTTGCAAAAAAATCACAATTAGTCTTATAATACAACGTTGTGGGTAGGTACTCAAATTGTTTGTTTTTCCACGCTGAACAAGAGGCGTAATATTTTAAAATTTAAATGATTCGACTACTCATAGTATAGTGTAAGCCTAAGATATATTTTGTGGGCATATTATGATAATCAGACCCACAAAAAGTGGAATTAATCACTAAATCACTAGAACATTGTAACCTGTAACTAATAAAAAAATCCCTAGATTTTTTTAGTGATCATTAATTAATTTCAGGTACAATGGAAGAAGAAGAGAAGCCATGTAAAAAACGAAAATCAGGACACGATTTTAAAAAAGAAAAAGAGGCTTGGCAGAGAGGAGACAGGCTGCTCTTTTTTGTAAAAAATATCAGCTTTCTTTGTTCCACCTCAACCACGTACTGAATGCAATGAAATTCCGAGTGTTACTCGTATGTCAGTCTCAGAAAATGATACCGCCGGCGCCGATACCGAGGATTTGCAGTAACTTGACGATAGTATAGATGACAATACATCACTTGGATGTGAAGCAGGTGTGAGTGGTATTCAAGACAAGGCCAGAATCAATGAGGATTCTCATGAATCTAGTAAAAAAGACTTTTTCAAAAAGCCTAAACCATCTGAACTTGATTTGTTCTTTTCATTCCACCCGATTCAAAACTGCCCAATAAATCTACCGTTTAAAAATACAGTTTTTACAGTATCTCACGAGGATGGAACTCTTTTAAAAGGAACTGGTTGACCTTCAATGAAAGGAACAACAAGTTATATTGCTCTGTTTGTCTGGCTTTTACTGATGGGTCATCTGTGTTTTGTCAAGGCTTTGATAACTACAGACACATTAGCCAGATACTAGGTGAGCACGAGAAATCAAAAGCTCACTTAGAATCTGTGAAATCCTCCATTACATTTAAGCATGGCAGAAGCATTGATAAGATGTTGTTTGAAAAACAGCTTGATAAAAGGAAAACGGAAGTATTGCAAAGAAGACATGTAGTGTCATGTGCCATCAACGTGATAAAGCTAATTGGAAAACAAGGTCTTGCCTTTCGAGGGAAAGATGAAAGTGCTCATTCTCTTAGTGATGTTTCCATTAACCACGGAATTTTTTTAGAAATCCTTCTTTTACTTTCAGAATACAATGAAAACTTATTTGCCCACATCAGAAAAGTCACTGAAGAGAGTAAGGTCGCTCTTGAAAAAAGGCAAAACAAGGCAAAAGAAGATAAAGGTGAAAACCCCAAAGGCAGGGGTAGTAGTGTTACTTTTCTAAGCAAAACGACAGTAACAAAAATTATTGCTATTATCAAGAATATCATTCAACGTAAAATTGCAAGTGAAGTAATTAAAGCCAAACAATTTTCAATTTTAATGGACACAACAATGGATATTTCCGGTTTTGATCAGTGTGCTATCGTTATTAGATATATATTTGAATATGAAATCAAAGAAAGAGTATTGTCACTAAAAGCTGTAAATTCCACATCAGGAGAAAGTTTATTTAATATGCTGATAGAGTGTTTGAATAATGCAGGCCTTTCAGCAGAAAACTGTATTGCAAATGCCTTTGATGGAGCAAGCAACATGTGTGGGCAATATAAGGGTGTATCAGCAAGGCTGAAAGAAGTTGTTCTCAATCACATTCATACCTGGTGCTATTCACATACTTTAAATTTGGTCATTACTGACACAGTTCAGTGTTTATCACAAACTATTTCATTTTTTGGCTTACTTAACGAAGTCCAAGTCTTTTTTAAAGAATCATTGAAAAGGCTTAATGTATATCAAAAACAAAATCCAAAACTAAAACTGGCTGCTATTGGCGCCACGAGATGGAGGTCAAAAAGTGATGCAACATGTAAGATATTTGGACGTTTCAAGTTGTGGTTTGATGATGAAGAAGAGTTTGAGAATGAAAACAGAGATTTCACAGATAAACCTACGCCCTATGTCTTTCTTGAATTAGTTATGTCTCTATTTGTAATCGGTACTTCAAGTGAGTTTAATCCTAATGTGCGAAACACTGCTAATTGTATTTGCATTCTTAATAAACTGGTGTCATTTGAAACAACAGTAATGGCAATGATGTTTTTGATGGTTTTTAAAATAACCACTCCCCTGTCAGACTACTTACAGACAAAAAATCTGGACTATGCCCAAGCTTGGGCTTTAGCTCAGCACCAGCTTAGTAAACTAAGGGACAGTTTCCCGAAAGTGATAGCTGCCACTAATAACTTTGTTACTTCAATGAATGAAAAATTTTATGACAAACTCAAAGAATGCCCAAATCTTGATGCTGGAGGCATCTATATGGAGACAGAATTTGCGAAGAAAAGATCAAGATAGAAAAATAAAATGGTTGGGGAGTTAGCAGATGATGAGCATGAGCATGTAGCATCAACAGAAGAAGACAAATTTAAAATAGAAGTTTACTATGTTGTTGTAGACCAGTTGATCCAAAGTATGGACTCGAGATTTTCCGACCAGAAGGATTTATATCTTGATCTTTCTTGTTTTAACCCTATAAGATTCAAGGAAATCAAAGAAGTTCTTCCTGAAAATTCACTAACGAAAATATGCAGCCTTATTCCGAATGTAGGCAAGACCAAATTAATAGAAGAGCTGCAGTCTTTTGCTACAGTTTGGCCGCAGCTTTCGTCTACGTTGGCAGAAAAATATGCTTATAAATGCCAAGAAAAAGACAGTGAGAGTGACGAGAGTGAAAAATCAGAACCAGAAGATGAAAAGGAAAATGTGTTAAAATCATTTAAATGTACGGACAAAGAACAACCCTGCAAGAATTGTGTAAAATGTGTTTACAAAATCATTTGTGAGTACAATTTATATCCTGTTATGTATACTGAGCTGAACAAAGCATATACATTTTTGCTGACCATTCCTCTGACCCAAGTCAGTTGTGAACGCGCATTTTCCCACTTAAAACTTATTAAAACAAGACTGCGTTCTAATTTTTCTAACGAGAATTTGGAAGCTTTTCTCATCATGCAAATGGAGAGAGAAACGTTGGTAAAGATAGACAATGACGAAATAATAGTGTGGCTTTGTAATGAAAGTCAAGAATTGAAACGACTTTTGAGTTTCTAGAGTTAGTGAAAGTAATTTAACGTCTTTTAACTGTTTTATTTCTGTAAGTGTAGAGTTACTAATACACAATATTTCAGCCATTAGTTCTACATTGCCTTTTATTGTAGTTTTCTAAAATATATACTACACCATAATTTTTACATTTTATTTTTTGTTGTTTTCCCCCCCCCCCCCCCCCCCCCCTTTCCACCAATTGCGCCCTCAAGAGAACTTGGGGTTAGCGCCTTTTTGGAGGACCCAGTCCGACCCTGCTATTAACCCTAGATTACTTATGTCAAAATTTTGTCACGGGATTACTTATGTATCGTAAATTTGACTACTAACAAATATTTTTTTTTTACTGTACTAAAATAATTTTGTAATTATTTTTTGAAATTATAATTGTATCCTAGCATATTTTAGGGCTATATATTTTTTTTAAAAGAGTTATACATCAAATAAATAAAATAATTTGTACCACCAATATTTTATTTTTGTTACTCTTTAAAATTATTTAATAACATACAACAGCATTTCAGTTACGGCTTAAATTCTGTCCACTTCGAACATAAAACAATTTTAATACTCTAAAAATATATGTTTTAACTGTCTAAGCGTCAGGCACTTTTTTACTGCTTGTACACTTGTCATTATCACTTAGATAGAATGTATCCTATTCAAGTAAAGTGTACACTATTATACATTTTATTGTTCAGGAAAGTATGGAGAACATTGCCATGTAAACAAAATATTTAAACAAATTTATCTAACTATTTTTGCGTTTCAAAAGAAAAAAAAAACCAAATTGGTAAACGAAAGTTTCAAAAGTAAGGGTTTTAGAAAAAATACTACAAATTCTTTTAGTTATAAATCCAAAATATACAAAAATAGGGGAAACCCCTGCGTGCTCCGCACGCCAACCTCGTTGGAACCTTCTAACACATAATCATTTTATGTTTTCTTTAGCCTATAATAATTGTTTAGGATTCATAATAACCCCAAAGCTAAGATGGTAAATAATGTTAAAAGTTCAAATCAAATTTTTCGTATATTTTATAACAGCAGTTATAATAAAGGCTAAAAGAACCAGCAAGGCTCAGGTCTACACTTTAATAAAAACCTAACCTAAAAGTTAAAAATACAAATAATTGCTTCAAAGTATGAAATCAGCTGTTAATGGAAATATTGGAGCAAACAGTCTTTTTATTCAATTGGTCGCTGTGGTAATGAATGTAAATACATGTGTTGGTTCATCATTCTAGGTCTAACCTAAGATTTTTCCGACTAAATTTACAAATATTGAAATACAAAATGTTTTTATTAAAATGAATGAAAGCCTATGTTACTCAGAGATAGTGTAGCTTTTTATTTCGTAGATCAACATTTCTTGGGAATCGATGAAACCTTACTCGTAAAAAGCTGTCTTTTTTGTTTGAGTTACCGCAGCCAAACACGGCACAAAAAGGCATTGTAATTAATGGTTATTAATGATAAGAAATTTTATTACAATAATACACTATGTTGCCTATAATTAATATCATAATTTGACGTCAAAAAAGCTTGAAGGTCGTACAGGTTTCGGCAGTAAATATGGCAAAGGAGTCTAGACTGGAGCTCCGACTGTAGCACTCTACGTCACGGGTAGGCTGGAGTGGAGGGAGAAGCTGCGCATGCACACACCTTCTTTAATACGCCTTGGGATTAAAGTATCAGCATACACTGTACTTTGACACAGCGTTGTTACACGGATCTAGTCCAAGACTAAGCCACAGTGGCACAGTTTGGTACTCCCAAAAATCTAATACTGTATGTATGTGGGGTATCTTTGTTAAAAAAACTCATTAGGGAAACACTTCCCAAGTACTGCAACTACAATTTTGAAAAAACTGAATGGAAAATAGATTAAAATATGTGTACTATCATTCTGTGTATTCTATGCCCACCAGTAAATTATAATTTATTCTCGCCATGGATATTGTTATTGGTTAATGTTAATAATGTTAGTTATTTCAGTGCAATATTGACAAATTGAAACGATAGATTTGAGAGAGACAGAAAGCGTAAAAACCTAATAGAGAACAGACTATAGGCCTACGCGTTATATAGTTTTCTTAGTATTGTGTTGTGAGTGTTGTATTTATTTGCGTTGCAATTGTTTTAAACTCACCTTAATGGCCGGCCACACACTGCAACAGTCGAGGCAAGGCGAGGCGAGGCATTTTGACTAAAGGCGTCTTGAGCGACAGAGAAAGCATAGGCGCTTACGGAGTACCTTAGGCCGGCCACACACTGCAGCAGTCAAGGCGAGGCAAGGCAACGTAAGACATAGTCGCTCGACTCGCCTTGTCGCAAAGCGAACACACACAGCAGAAGGCGAGGCAAGTCAAGACACCAAAGTTTTGGCGTGGTTTCACAGTTCAGTACAGAAAGTACAGAGCGGTGGAAGTCACGTGACTTTGCGCATGCGCGGAACGCTTTGACTAAATGACTTTCGACGAAACATAATTGTTGTCTGCTTCGCTTTTTGACTAAAGGCGCCTTTCCGCCTCGCCTCGCCTCGCCTCACCTCGTCTCTTGCAGTGTATGGTGCTCCGTAAGCGCCTATGCTTTCTCTGGTGCTCAAGACGCCTTTAGTCAAAATGCCTCGCCTCGCCTCGCCTCGACTGCTGCAGTGTGTGGCCGGCCTTACACTGCAAGAGACGAGGCGAGACGGAAGACGGAAAGGCGCCTTTAGTCAAAAAGCGAAGCAGTCAAAAGTTTTGTTTCGTCGAAAGTCATTTAGTCAGAGTGTTCCGCGCATGCGCGAAGTCACGTGACTTCCACCACTCTGTACGTTCTGTACTGGATTGTGAAACCGCGCCAAAACTTTGGTGCCTTGACTTGCCTCGCCTTCTGCTGTGTGTGTTCGCTTTGCGACAAGGCAAGTCGAGGATTTTTTCTTACGTCGCCTTGCCTCGCCTTGACTGCTGCAGTGTGTGGCCGGCCTATCGGAACTAAGGAACACTTGACACAGCTAAACTCGAACTTATTATACCCTATGCGGTTTATTTTGGGCACAGATTACCCAACGAAGGAAGGCATTTGTGACATTTCTAGAAAATCGGTTTAGCTGTGTTTTTTAGTTGTTTTGCTCAGAGACAATTAATTGAAGAACTAATGAAAATGAAATCCATACACAATGTTCATAGTACAAGCAATAAAGCGCCAAATAAATTATTGATAACAAGATCAGAGTTGTGAGACAAGGGGAAGTGTGTTGTTTCCTGTTTACTGATTCCATCTATTTGTAAAGTTGAGAGCGGAAATTCGTTAATACGGTACAGATATCGGCGCAAATGCTCAATGCTGGCACTTGAGACTTGACCTTGCCCTGGCGTGATGGGCGAGGGGTGTGGGAAAAGGGCGTAAGTGGGGACAAAAAACATTTTCCCACGCCGCTTTCTAATGTGATTAATTCTTTGGACGAACTGCTACCATTGCTGCTGGTGTCACCTCACCCTTGAAAGGGTTACAAAAGTAATTTTAAATGTAATTACATTATTTATGTTCGTTTTTCTAGAGATAATCGCATAAAATTGCAACATGGAACTGGTATATCTACCCGTGCTGGGAATACTGACGTTTTAAGTAAGGCCTTTTCACACCAGCTAACTGAAAGTCCTGGACGTTTGGAACGTTTTTGTCAAAATAAATCGCTGCCCATGCTATCAAATGAGACGGTTCACACCGCGCGTCCTTGGCGTCGCGAACGTCCTGGACGTCCGCAACGGTTTTCTGAAGCCTCGGCTACGATACGAGCGGCGGGCGGTGGGCGGCGATCGTTACTAGCAAAATTCCTTAGCGGCGGATGTGGCTACGATAAAAGCGGCAACTTTCTCACACTCGTCTCAGTCACACGAGGAGCTAGTGCTGACGGAAATCCTTAGTGAGAGACCCCTTTTATATCGTTATATCTTTAACCGTAGACTTCAGAAATTCAGGTGTAATACGGGTAGAGAGTATTTAAAAATATAATTATACTTCCTGTGAAAATAACAATGTTAAACAGTCCCACAGCAGAAAGTTTAAATCCTTTATGAGGTTTAAAAAATAAATAAACTCTTGAACAGAATGCCAAATTCCAAAATTATAACCGCACAATTTAGAATCTTTTTTGTTTACAGTCGGATTTTCTTGAAATTTGGATTTTAACATAAATTCAGGTGTAACCCGGGGAAGGATTAATTTTAAAATATATGCTTCCTGTAATAATAACAATGGTAAGTAGTCCCATTACAGAAAGTTTTAATCCATTGGTGTTGTTTATTCCATAATCCATGGTGTTTAAAGAATAAATAAACCCGAACCGAATATAAAATTCCGAAAGTATACTCGCAAAAATTAGCATCTTTTTTGTTTACCGTAGGATTTTCTTGAAATTTTGATTTTAACATAAATTCAGGTATAACCCGGGGAGGGAGTAATTTTAAAATATATGCTTCCTGTGAAAATAACAATGGTAAGAAGTCCCATAACAAAGTTTTAATCCATTGGTGTTGTTTATTCCATAATTCATGGTGTTTAAAGAATAACTAAATCCTTGAACCGAATACAAAATTCCGAAAGTATACTCGCAAAAATTAGTATCTTTTTGGTTTACCGTTAGTATGCCATGAACGTATACGTATCAAAAATACTTAATTTTGCCTTTTTAACCAATGTCATATGTTTGTTGAAAGTAAAGAAACCCATGAGCGTCGGGCGGCAGTCGAAAAATTATCTAACTGATTTGATCATGAGCGGCACTCTGGAGCGAGAGTTAGGTCAACGCACATCCGCCGCTTGTATCGTAGCCAGCCAACCGTGTTTAACAAGGAAACTCCATCAGTTAGATAATTTTCGTGCGCCGCTTGCACCTGCTACTGCCACCCGCCGCCCACCGCTCACCGCTCGTATCGTAGCCGAGGCTTGAGGAAAATGAGGATCGCTCGGCGAGTGATTTTCTACAAGCCACAAACGTCCAGCCTGTTCACGGCCTAGCGCATGCGCAATGATCACTTCAGAACCACGTGCTCCGTTCCCGCTCATTTCTGCAAAACCCCGCATCATCTGAAGTGTGTTTGTTGTTGCTGGTGTTCTGTACGTTTGTACCATGGAAACGTTGTTGGAGGAAGTTCGTGGTCATTCTGTAATCTGGGGCACAACCCTAGAAATATACAGGGACCATTTAGCCCTTGTCGCAAATTGAATACTTGTGCCGAAACTCCAGCAATCAGTGCCAATAGTTATTTTTGAATATTATTTTAAAAAACATTTCAAAACTGTAAAATGAGTAAATGTAAAAAAAATGTATTACTTCATTTGAAACGGGTTTTTGATGATTAAAATTTATATAATTCACATAAAATTACATTGCTGTTTTCATTTACATGTTAACACTATCTCATGGTAAACTTGTATCTTCCAATTTATATTTTCTAACATAAACAGTTGTCTATTTAAAACTACTTACATATATGGTCTAAATAAAATGGTATTGATATGGTGATTACTAGAGTAACCTATATATTTTAACCTACACTCAACAGTTAATAATTAGACTTGAGGAAACTTTAATCTAACTACTTATCATATGATTTTTCTTACCTTAAACATATAGCTAGTCTCTCTTTGCTATAGTAATTAGCCCAGTCAATAAAGGTTTTTTGTCGCAACAAATTAGGGGAAAGCTGAATTTTGTATATGTGGTAGACCCTTATGAGACATGTATTTTCTCAAAAGTCCCCGCCTCTCCCCCTTGTGCTTCCCCCTCCACCCCTCCTTAAAGTTTGCAAATGCAGAGCTTCACAAGATTGCTTACAAGTTCGTTAATACTCATCGTAGCGAATTAATTTTTTGAACATTTGTTCCTTGATCTATATTAAACATATTTTGTTCTTATAATTTTTTCTGCAACGCTGGGAGAAAGCTGAGAAAAAACATGTCGGCTCTTTACAATGTAAATTCCCGTAAGGAACATTTGATTTGAAAGTTTTTAATATTGTACGTGTTTGAAGATGGTTAAATATTGCTTTCCAGGCATCAGTGAAGTGTATAAATACTATATTTATAAAGAAAAAAATTAAGGTTTGTGTATTTATATAGTATTTTCGATTGAAAAGCTAAATTAAACAAATACCCTTGAATAGTAGAAAAGTAGGACAAGACTCTAGGGAGCGAGGAATATCCCTAGCTGACAAAACCCTGGTAGTTGCCCCAAAAGTGTGGCCGAATGTCCGCTGTGGTCGAATGTCCATGTGGTCTAATGTCCGGTCATCAGGCAATCGCCTTTTGCGCCGCGATAGGGGAGGGGGGGCGCCGCCGTGGGTAAAACAATATTTTCTTCATGCCAACGCCGAAACTATGTTATTTCAAGAGAGAATTCTCTCCAGAAAGCGACCATTCGTAGGACCCCTCTACTTTCTCAAAACTCTCCGGAAAAGTAAATTCATATCGGCCGAGTATCTTCTTCGATGACCGGCCGACATGACCAAGTTTATCCGACGCGAATCGAGAATACACGAAGCGCGTAGTCTCGCTTCCTCCTACACTATACTGATTTAATACACGACGAGCACTCGACAGCTAAACAATTCGCGCGATCGTTTACTTATAAAATAAACATGAGTAGTGACGAGCTAGGTCCCGAGTTTTTGAAGATGTGTTTCTTGTAAATAACATATTTTCGACATTGTCGAAACACTATCATTGTCAAGATATTATTGACAACTGACTCTTATATGCAAAGATCGATGTAAACAGAAAGATATAGCTACTGCATTTGGTATCGAACGTGTTTTTCCCGAGAAAAGGATTCGTAAACGAAAACGTGTTGGTCTGTATGAGCCTTCTGAGGAAGTGCATTCGTCACCTGAAGGAACTTTTATGAGAGAAGTTTTTTATCCATTAGTGGATAACGTTTTGAACTCACTTAAGAAGAGGTCAACTGCGTTGAAAAAACACCTACAATTGTGGTGATTTTTGGGTAATGTTGCTCAACTTCCAGGAAAAGAAAATCTAAAACAAAGTTGTTTGGACCTTGAAAGACATTTAACTGACACAACAACCAAAGTGTCTGACAAAACAACCAAAATGTCTGACAAAACAACCAAAGTGTCTGACATCAACGGCATTGAGCTGTATCATGAACTTTTACATTCAAGTTCGATTTTGGATCATGGAAAGAACAAAGTCACACCAAAAGTAGTCTTGAGTATGATCAAAAACACAAACAGTAAAGATTTGTTTACAGACTTGTGGGTCGCATTAATAGTGTAACAATACCAGTGACAGTTGCTAGTGCCGAACGAAGCTTTAGTAAGTAAGCTTAAGCTTATAAAAACTTGTTTGCGCTCTACAATGGCACAGGAAAGGATGAACTCTCTCGACACTCTAACAATAGAAAATGACACTGCAAAAAAACTTTAGGGAAATTTTGAAAACATTAGCTCATGCAAAAGCCAGGCAAATGCCTTTCAATGTTTTAAGTTTATAATATATAGACGACAAAAAAGATTACCAAAGACAAAAACAAATGATGAAAAATCAAAATCTGTATTTTGTACATAAAAAAAAAATATATAAAATCTTAGTAGTGTGAAGGGTTTGTGGTCCATGATGCTGTTATTTATAATAGCTGCCGTTTTCTAGTCCGGAACACGGCGGGTCCATAAGTGGTGGATAATGGAGTGGCTCTAAAGAACTAGGATATCATACCCCCGAACCACAACTGGAACGAACAAAATTAAGAGGATGGGGGGGGGGCTCCGATTTAAGCCTTGCCTTGGGCGCTTACATGTCACGCTACGGCCCTGGTGCCAGCCCTCTCATTAATGTTGTGAAAAAGATTGGTATTACATGCCAACCTAAAATAATAAATTTGTATTTATTTAGTACGTACTTTGATTTCATATGTTCCAATAATAATAAAGTTATGTGGCGTAATAACTTTATTACACAGATAATTTTGTGTGTGAAATTATATGTATTTTCATTTAATAACCAGCTTCAGTTTCCGATTGTACTAGGCCTACTGTACTTGTATTACTCACATACGATGGTGGTATGGGTATGGGGGGGAGGCATGAGCTCGCATCAGTGTTCAAACGGGGAGCACAGAACCTGAAAGGTTGAGAACCCCTTGTCTAAACAATGCTTTATTAGTGATGAGAGCGTTTTCCTTGGTTCTTGGTTCAAAACGTTTCCATATAAAAATATCTTCCGCTCTGATAGGGTGTTTTTAAAACTGTATACCCCTCTAACTTTTAAACAGTTAGTCGTATAGCCTATATAAACAAAAAACACCAAGAACAAAAAGTCTTAAAATAGCTTGTAAAATCCAAAATCATGATAAAATGTATGGTGTTCCATAAGAAATTTGAAAGTTGACAGTCATATTAGAAAATGGCGGCCATTTACAAATATTTTAACTACGAATTTGTTTATTTTTAAAGAACAAGGTTTAAAGTTTGCTTTCAGATTTATATTTTACAAGATACCAATTGTGGCCTATTTAAAAAAGCCACTCTGTATACAGTATTTAAAAAAACAAAATAATAATTATACTTGAAATAATTAGTTTATTATACAATAATCATGTATTTATTTACTTAACTCAAATCGTACTACATTTAAATTTAACCTGTAAATACAAATATTTAATGAAAGGAAATCTTTTAAAAAATGTTTGTTTATATAGGTAGGCCTACTCTTTTTACTTAGACTAGATTGAATTCTTGGAAACGCATATTATATATAGGATGGCATATATTTCTTATATTGTTAGCTACCAGAAGCTGTAATTTTTACTTGTAGAAACGTGAAAGTAGAACATATAAAATTATAAGCTGTTTTCCAATTTCCATCAATATCAAATGAGTTTCTATTATCCCGTGTTGTTATAATCATACGTCATACTCATTAATGTTAATGTTATAATTTTTTTCTTGCACTAGGCCTATGTGATATTTAAAAACAAATCAACTATAGTTGCGGACAACCGAACTCTGAACCAAGAAAAGGTTAGGGTCTTCAGCCCACCCGACCCTAATTAGTGACGCTTGGCTGCACTCAATGAAAACAAGTACTAGGTACCTAATACTAAAACGTCAGTTAAATTATTGTCAAAAATTATTAAAAACCATTATCATATTACGTTTATAGTTTATTATACTTGATTTGTTTTTAAATATCACATAGGCCTAGTGCAAGAAAATCTAGCGTACCTTTGAAGAAATTGAACCCGCATAAACTATGAAGAGGCGTCTTCCTTCGAGTAAATGTTTCTTTTAAAATGAATGGCCAGCCTTGACCATAGAGTCTATAATCAAATAAGAAATCCTTTTGTGTAGTGCTTTAAAGAAGTAGTAAACACCCACAAGGATTCTATTTAGGCTAAACAGGAAGTTATAAGAAACTATATCGCTCAACTACTTTGATTCTCAAGGCTTAAATTTAACATCAAAAGATGATTGTTGCCATGTTCTAATCACTTTAAAAATATAGTACAGTACGATTTTTTTAACCGTGCCCTCGGCCAAATTGTACTAACCTGAATGATAACATTAGAAATCGCTCTGTCTACTCCACGAAAACTAAGCCTAGCGGCGTGAAACAGCGAAAACCGAGCTTCAATAACACTGACATTTAATACACTTAGAAGCGATGTAAAATTATGAAACTTTCACGGATACGCAGATAAGAACCATACGATTCGTATGATGTAAAAGAAAATCCATTACAAAACCTATTTCATATTTTAAAAATCAATATTACAACAATGTACTTTAATAATGACATGAAATTTTCACACCGCTGAAAAGTTTTTTGTTTGTTGGTCAGAGACAAAGTGTTCGCGAGAAAGTTTTAGATAAAGGTCCAAATTAAATATTTTATTTGAAACATTTTTCCGTTTGACTTACGGTTTGTTTGTTACGGATGTCTAGAGTTAGATTCCGGGGAAAACTTCCTGCCTGGGGGGAAGTAGGCCTACTTGGTGTCTGGCATTTACCTTAACCACACCACAGTATTATTCGAACAAGAGACGACTCATTCAAGTAGTTTTTATTTCAATAATTTTATTCGAATAATTATTCAATCAGTTTTGTTCAATCGAAGTTTGTGGAACTGCCTTTACAATCCCTCCCCGCTACACCGCTAGCCCACCGTGCGCAAGCCGAGCCGAGGGCACGGTTAAAAAAATCGTACTGTACAGTACTATAATATTTTCTCTGTGTTGTGATGATAATCAACTTGAGGTAGAAAATGTCCTTGGTTGTAACTACATGCATTACAGATTCGTATTTCGTTTGTTTTTACTTCTCTTTGAAAGGCAATCTACCACCTACGGGTTAGAGAAATAAGTTGTCTATTATTTTTCTTCTGTAATATAATATTTGATGAGAATTTACAGCAACAACAGAACGCAAATCTGTTATGTTTATGTTTTAAAAGAGGAGATTGACAAAATTCTTTACTTTACCTACCAAACATACCCCTTCCCCTCGCCTCTGTTACTCAAAGTTTCTTATAGGCCCCACCTTTTTTACAAAAGAAGATTGTGTAATCTAATATATATATATATATATATATATATATATATATATATGTGTGTGTGTGTGGTATTTTAAATAGTAAGAATACAGTTTCAATAAAAAAACGTAAATTTTAATACTTCATGAAAACAAAAATAATCGTCCCCACTATTACAAAAGTAGGTTGAAACAGAAGTGGTGTTCGTTGCGAAATTTCGAATAAATAGAAACTAATATTTTCTTTAAAATGGACGATTATTGAGGAAAAACCCCTAAAAACTTTACCAAAACTTTATGAAATTGTTGTTAATTTATTTTTAAATATAACATTAAAAAAATATTTCTAATGTTAAAATATATAACTAGGCCTACGGTTTCGTTGTATGTTGTATAATTATGCCTATATTCCTTAGTGTCATTTTGTGTCGCAGCTCCTTAAACATCTTTATGGCAGCGGGTAGAGGGGGGGGGGAGTTACTTTCTAAAAAATTAAGAACTGAAGTCTATAAACATATTTTATTTAGGATAGCCTTCCTTCTCACACATGTAAGTAGAAACGAAATAAAATATGTTAGTTTTGTTTCATTGAATATGAATTTTAAATTTCACTAAACTTTCTTAATACCGTACATATCTGCTTATTAATAATTTATTGTTTGGTTCTGTAATATTAAGTAGGCAAAGACGAGTGTAAGTTCCTATTTAAATTGCAATAATTGAGTAAGACTGTTTGATTATCATAAATATAGAAAATATTTGACTGGTTTGTATAATACTCATTGTTAAAGTAAATGATGTGTATTGTTTGTGAATATTTTGAATTACAAAAGTGTTAAATACATCTTTGGATAATGAATTAATGAACACTCTACAGATGGATATATTTATATCCGTGTATTTGAGTTTAAGTGTACTTAACATTAAATTTATACACTTGAGGTAAATCAACTCATTATTGTTACTATACATCTGTTTTAACATTTTAAAGATGAACTTTTTAAATATATTTTCATAATATTGGATAATTTATTATAAGCACAACTAATTGTCCGAATTGACTTTTAGCATGTATGATGTAAATAATATTTATTGAAAGAAAACCAAATAATCAGTAATTTAGTTTTATCATTTGGACTACGATATAATCTTACATAGCATAGGAAATTCATTACTTGGTGTTCTAAAAGCTTATATAAAACTTGTTAGCAATTCTAAGGTGGATCGAAGCCTTTTTGTAGTTTAAGATAATGTTTATTATTTAAAAAAATACCAATGCAAACTCTAGGGGCTACTTCGAGCTAATTCATGATCACACACTCACAAAGTTATTTTACGAGAAGAAAAATAAGAATAAAATGAGATTTATTTTACAAGTACTAAAAAAAGCAAACACATTAAAATCAAATCATTGAACCATAATGTTTAAAATCTAAAACTTTATTTCCACGCTGTAAAAATGTTACTTTTTAGTTAAGTACAGTAATTAACATTTCCTAAGGAGTAACATCTTTGTCTATTACTATAGAAAAATAATGGATTTAATCATAATATTTAAGTCAATTTGGTTAACTGCACCTCATTCTATATCTATACTAACATTATAAAGAGGTAAAAAGTTTGTTTTTTGTTTGTTTGTTTGTATGTAGGGGGTAATCTCTGGAACTACTGGACCGATTGAAAAAATAGTTTTACTAATAAAAAGCTACACTATCTCTGAGTAATATAGATTATAATTCATTTTAATAAAAACATTTTTTTATTTCAATATTTGTAAATTTAGTCGGAAAATATTCTTAGGTTAGGCCTAGACTGAAAATCAACACATGTATTTACATTTATTATCATAGCAACCAATTGAATAAATTAACAGATAACAGCTGTTTGTTCTGATATTTCCATTAACAGCTAATTTCACACTTTGTATTTCTAACTTTTAGGTTAGATTTTTATTAAAGTGTAGACCTGAGCCTTGCTGGTTCTTTTAACCTTTATTATAACTGCTGTTATAAAATATACGAAATAATTAGAACATTTAACATTATTTACCGTCTTAGTTTTGGGGTTATTATTAATCCTACTCCTTTATTATAAAGAAATATAACATGATTATGTGTAAGTTACTGTATAGCAGGTTCCAACGAGGTTGGCGTGCGGAGCACGCAGGGGTTTCCCCTAGTTCAGTAATATAAAGAATACTGTAAGCTCGTATATAAGGTGTTTTCCAATCGTCTTAGCTTTAATGAACTCATTCTTTGTTTAGCGCTTAAGGGGGCTAGGTAGGTTTAAAATGAAAAAAATTCACTTTTTATGTTTTATATATTATATTTTTCCCCTTTTCTTTACGAAAAATTTAATACCAAATAATATATACTTATCAAAGAAGAAATACTAATTGTAAGCCATTATATACATGCGCGACATCAAAAAACCAACTTCAGTTGAGAGAAGCCACACAAATTTTTCAGCGGTCACTAACGAAAGGTGTTAACTATACACAATATCTGGGTGACGGGGATTCGAAAGAGTTCTCTGCTGTTGAAGAACTTGAGTTATATAAAGATGAAGAAGATAATGTGATTAAAATTTCAAAGTTAGAATGCATTGGACACGTCCAAAAAAGAATGGGGTCGCGATTACGTTCTTTGAAAAAAAATATGAAGGGCAAAAAACTAAGCGACGGTAGGTCTCTCGGAGGTAAAGGCCGTCTCACTGATGGAGTTATTGATCAGATACAGAATTACTATGGCCAGGCCATCAGAAATAACAAAATCAGTCTGTCAGATATGCAAAAAGCAGTATGGGCGATATAAAATATCAACTGATAAAGAACCGCATCATGGTCTCTGCCCCAGTGGAGTTGACTCGTGGTGTAAATTCCAGCAGGGTCTTATAACTAAAAGGCCATATCACCACAGAAACTCTATTCCTGTTATCATTATGGAGGCCATCAAACATGTATTCTCAGATCTAGCCGCCCCACAGCTCCTAAAAAAATGTATCCACGGGCAAACGCAAAACCCGAATGAAAGTTTGAATAGCGTCATTTTTGGAATAGACTTCCAAAAACAGTTTTTGTGGGCCTAAAGACATTACATTTTTGTGTTTATGATGCCATAGCATCATATAATAAAGGCTACATAGTGAAGTGTGATACACTGAAGAGACTGAGGGTAAATCCAGGAAAAAACATGGTTCAAGCTATGCTGAGGGCCGATAAGGACCGTGTTTACTGGGCCCAACATCATTCCCAAGATCTCTTCAAGAAGTCAAGGCAGTCCAGAAGGCAGAAGAAGAGGAAGGTAGAAGATGAAGAAGCCAATGTGAATGATCCCAGCTATGGTCCTGGACTTTTTTAAATGTAGGACTCAATAATTACTCTATAATGGCTGATTGTTAATTTTCATCGCGGTTTCCTCGGAAACTACTTTTTTTTACACATTTGCACACTTTTTTCAAGACTGGTAAGAGATAGAGCTTTGAAATTTTTACCAGAGTTATAAAATGATGTAATACATGGTTTAATGAGAGGTTTTTACAATATTACCTATAAGAAAAAATTTATTAATTTTTATAATGTAAAAAAAATGTATAAAATTTAACAATTTCAAGAAAATTAAAAAATATAAATTAAATTTTTCAAAAATTATTTCCTCTTGTTAAACTGTACAATACTATGTTGGTAACAAACTGTGAAAATTTGGAAGTGATATCTTTTATAGGTAGTCAGAAAAGTGTGCAAGAAACATGTATAATTTATCATTGCGGTAAATGGCCCTACCGAGCCCCCTTAATGGGATTGTTAAACTATAGCATTCAGAACAAATTACACTTTCATCATACGATTATGTAGATTGAATTTGGCATAAATTAATAAGTCATTAGTATTGACATTGGAAAATTTCATGAAACAGTTCACGACTGTTGGACTTTTTAGATACTAATTTGAGATTTCTGTATAAAGTTAAGAACAATAGAAATAATAGAAAATAGGGTAAGTAGAACTAATATTAATATTGGTTGGTAGAAAATGACGTAGGTTTATTTTAATTTGAAAGAATCGTTAAAAATATTGTCTTATTTTTAAGCTATGTAAAAGCTTTTAATTGTTATTCATGTGAAACTTGTACATTGGATAATAAGTCCTTTCTTCGATCACTATTCTATCTTTGAATCATTTCCCGTTCTAGTTTTACAATACAATAGACATTATTTCTGCATAATATGAATGGAAACGGTTAAAATAATGAATTGGCAACACTTTCATTATCCCCCTTCATTTAGAGAACAACCGATTGATTATTTCCGAGTAAAGCACGAGAACCGTTTATGAATGAAATCTTGCATAATGTAATTTCTACGTCAGCTTCTTAGGAGGTCAACGACGTTTCCATAATTTGAAACAGATTAAGTGGAATTAAACAAATAATTTTGGAAAAGTTTGAATAATGTTAAAGATTAAACTTAAATAGCTCTATTTAATTTGCTTTTTGTTGCATCAGCAATGAATACACGTTTTATTGATTTAGTCTGATAATTTTTCAGAATGCAAGCTTCATACACCCACACATTCGCTCCCCCCACCTGAGGTTTACAATACTCAGCGTAGTTCCAGCATTTCCTCTGCAGCTTTTGTCAATGAAATGACGTTCTCTTCTCCTATTGGCTTTTAACGCAGTCACGTGACTCGCACTGTGTGGGGATCGAAGGAATGAATGTAGTGAGGGGAGAGGTTTCACAGTGGAGAAGAGGAGATACAGATTATAGAAGGCAGTGTGTTTGTGTCAAACAAAACCGGGCTGGGCCCTTTGGATTTGTTTTCCTAAACATTGTGCTGTATAACAGACTTGTGTTTTTTTTTTTGTTCATTGGTGTATACATAACTGGCGAATTAATCATAACATGTGTAATACTGTGTATAAAAGTGAAGTGTATTATTTAACAAGTAATCGTTAGAACTTTGTTAGCATTCAGTATTTAGGTGTCATTTTTGAAAACATAAACAATGCCGTCAGACGAGGATGAATCGGGCGATCGTTCCAATATTATGGACCTATGCGTTTCAAAAGATTGGTTGTTGCAAGAACTTCGATCTAATCCAACAAGGTTGATAATTTTAGATTGTAGAAGTTCAAATGAATTTGGAGAATCGCATATAAGACAAGCAGTAAATTTTAGCATTCCTAGTATTATGCTACGGAGGTTGGCTGCCGGTAAAATTGATTTAATTTCTACAGTCAAATGTAGAGACCTCAAGGCGAAAATTATGAATGCCTATAAAGAGAGTTTGTTTGTAATTTATAGTGACCTTTGCATATCAGAACAAAGAATTCAAGGGAATTACGCTCAGAGTGATACAATGCATGTACTGACTAAACGCCTGCAACAAGATGGCTGCCAGGTCATGTGTTTGGAAGGTAAGATCACTTCAGATGCTTTTATTTATAATTATAGGCTCAAATGTGTAGGTATATTCATAGCCACTAACTCAACCGTTATTTCTTATAATCTATCATTCGAGACAAGCAGTAATCCATTCATAAAAATATATATTACCTAATCCAACTCTTAGAACAATTTGCCACTTGTTGTTCAGGATGCTCTTTTGTAATAGGCTATAGGCTTCTGTAAATTTGTAATGGTTTAAATTTTAAATTCTTTACTGACACTAGCCTGTAAATAAATGTTGTAATTTGAAAGGTCACAGAGACAAATTATCAAGGTTTTATTTTGGTAGTCTTGTAGGCCTAGTTTTTGAAGCTTTATAGGCCTATAAAAATAATGTAGGCTAATTAATTACAGTATTAAATATATAAGTAGCCTAGTAGGCCTAATCATTATAATAATAATCAATATTATATAACAAAAAAGATTAGGCTGGGCCTATAATGTCATAATTTAGAACAAAAGTGATATTATATACCTAGGCCTACCTAATTATTCTGGATAATAATTTTAGGCTGACATAATTGATTTGAGGAAGCTAGGCCTACAAACTACACAACTTAACACTGTAAAAAAAATCTTGAACTAAACTAATTTAGACTCTTTTCACAGTAGGTAGGGCCTACCTCCAATTTATAAACATACAAACTTACATAGGTTAATAGCACTTCTTACTTTCCTAAAAAAAGTCTTCAGCTCATGTTATTTCAATAAGTTGGGGTATTTTATAAGGGTTCTAGTGGATGATGTGGTGACCACTGGTTTTAATTGACCGAGCTTAAGCGAAGTCTCCGTTTTAACTCGACCGTTCGGAATTTCGTCTGTGTGTCTGTCTCACGATTACGGCCAAACGCCTTGACCAATTTTGATGATTTTTTGCATGAATGTTACTTATTCTTAGGCCAAGCCATGTGGGCCTATATATATATGGTTTTTTCCATTTTTAATTGTATCCCCTTAAATAAAATAAAAATGGCGGCCGGACCGTTTCTCTCAGTGTAAGCTTTTTTCCAAAGCCAGTTTGTGGCTTAACCGTAAGTCGAATTTAAAAACTAATAACATTTTGTTAGAAGCAAATTAAATTTTAAACAAAATTGTACTCTTGATTTTTTCTGTATCTCTAACGGTAAGCTCACAAAATGGCCGTAAACTTCGAATTTGTTAAAAATCGTCCAAGTTTTTGTATTTCAACCATGTTTTTATACGTTTATTCTAAACCAATTCAAAAGTGTTCCATAGCTTTTTTCTAGATAAAGGTTTAAAGAATTCATATATGCCAGTAAAAAAAATTATTGAAGTAAAATTAAGAAAGTTATTAGCTCAAGAAACAATCACGTTCAGTAACGAAAGGAAAATGTTTAACTTTAGGCCTACATAAAAAGTAGTAAAAATTATTGTAATTTTTTTCATAAATGTAAAAAAGTTTGGTTCGTAATTTAGTAGGGCCTACTAAATAGAATTGTATAAAAATATTTATCAATTTCAAATTTCTTATTTTTAAAACACCAGTTTTTATGTTCCACTACAAGACTGCTGACAAAACTAGGCCTGTTTTGAATGATAATTTAGGAATATATCCGTTGCCCAAAAATGACATTATAGTAATAAGAAAGTGTAAAGGATAAGAAAGTGTAGAGAAGAAATCAAAGAACTAAACTGTATACTTTTAAATTATCAGTGTAAATTTCATAAAAGTATTTGACTTAGCTTTACTTAAATTACAAAATGAGATGAAACAAAGGAAACGTCGCGGCGATAAAGGACATACAAAAAATGACCGTAGGACACCGTGGGAAGTGTTGGTACGTGGGTTGAGATCACTATCACGACGTTTTAACATAGTTCGTTTTCATTATTTCTAATGTTGGAATATGATATGGAACTTAAGTTAACTTATGATACATTGTTAAGTTTGAGTTATTTAAGTATGTAAATATTTAATTGTATGTTGTCCCTCTATAACGCGATATTTTTAGCTATCTTAACCTAAATAAAACACAATGCCTCTAAAAGAAAATCTTTAGCAGTTAAAGCTCAAGAAAAGAAATAAAAACGAGAACTAGAAATCCCGGAATCGCGGGAATTGTAAATAATGTTCAACTGGCTAAACCTTGTGCTTGCTTCCTTACTGGCACACTATTTTTAACCTAAGCTCAAAACCACATTTGTTATTTCAACGAGCGAGGTCTACTGTTCACAGAACTACTAGTATAATTACACTAAATTTCACGTTTCCTTTATATTTAATGAAATTAGACATTTCACTAATTGCGGGAAATCAATTGTTAACAATCTAAAACAAATACAACATAACAAATTACCACACTAAAAGTCGCTCGTATGGGATTTAACATAGCCTACAGATTCTTCAGCCATTTTGATTACCGTACACGATATCGATACAGGCTAACAGTGTTGCCTGATATGTTTAGAAACTAAAAACCTTTGTTATAAAACTAAGAAGTGTTACAAATGTATATAATGTTTACATACTAGAAACATCCTGAGATTAGAGACTGTAAGTTAGAACTTCAGGCTATTTATTTTGTACTGACCAACAGAGTACCGTACCAGAAGCACTGCTTATTTATTTGCGACTAATAAAATGATAATCTTTTACTATTTGTATTTTCAAAGTGGCAAGGTTTGTTAAGTCAAAATTCTATTCCATTAGCAATTAGTATTCAATGTTATTTCATAGGGTTTATTGTTATTGTTTTAAAACTAAACATCTTGTAGAATTATTTTACAATTTCACATGATTTCTTTCATTAGTTATTGTTTTATCTTTTTTGGTATAGCCTGTATTATGTGATTTGATTCTTTTATTTAGAGTAAAAATATCAAAATTGACTGAAGATGACCTCAATATTTTTGAGTTTTATTTCTCTAGTATTTTCTAATAGACTAATACAAAATATTTATTTCCCGATATTTTTGTGTGTTTTAACGTGTTCTTTCATAATTTGATCATTTTTTAAAAACCTCCTGGTCAGTACCTACGTCCTCCATTTTTACGCTCAGCTTAATTGTTATACTATTAGGCCTATTGGATTAGTAAAAGAAACCAATTTTCATTATGTAACTTTTTTCTAACTCAAAACTTAATAGCTAAATAGCCTAAGCTTTTCATAATATTATTAATTACTTTCTGCATACAGTAGCCTAAATGAAAGTTTCTACTGTTTTTAAGTAGCCAACCTTTATGTTTTTGTTTTGAGTAAAGTGTGATGTTATATAGTACATATAAATCTATAGGTTTCACATATAATATGGCTTTTATTGGTAAACTTTTTAAACTATAGGTTTAAATAATTTCTGGATAATAATTGTCTTCTGATGTTGGCTCTTACTCATTAAATTGCTTGTACAGCATTAATGGCTAACTAAACTTTTAACTGACAGTTTTTGATTGATGGCGTAAGTTTTCTATTCGACACAGCCTAATATTTTTGCAGACAACGACATTGTATTACATTCTACTGTTAAATGTTGAATACAGGTAAACATACTGTGACTAAATACTATAGGTTAGAACCTTTCATTTTTTTTTATTATTCTTGCATTTCTGTTGCCATAGGTTAGCCTAGAGTCAAATAGTAAACTTGCGCCAGATTGATTATTGTAATGCAAGCAACCATCAATGAAGATGGTGACACTGAAATTAAAATGGGCTTGAGTAAATAAACATATTACTTGTGAGAAATTGTGTGCAAGTGTTATTCTATCAGAAGTAGGCCTACCTTTCACAAGTCAAAGGCTATTATAGGCCTATCACCTCACATCACAAGTCAAGCACAATATTTTAAACCTAAGCTGCTATACAAAGTGGTCTTAACTTACCTAGTTTTTATAACATTTGATTTATTTATATATTTGTTCACAAAAAATTATTGTTTTATCGGTATATTGTAAAATCTTAAGGGTTCCTTTAAGATAGGTAGTTAAAATGGTGAATAGCCTATATTACTTCATGCTTATATATGTATGCTAATGTATAAAAACCTTGACATTTAAAAAAAGAAAACATTTTTACCAACCTTATGTTGTTATTAATATGTTCTAGTATTTTAAAAGTACGTCTATGCATGTTTTACATAGTATAACACTCAGATTGCCCGTTGTTATTTGTGGAGGTATGGCTTGTTTCTACATGGCTATCGTCACAAATTGTGATAACTGATTTGCTCTGACTACTGTAGGCTTATGAGTGTTATACAAAGTGCAATTTTTTAATCAATAGAGGTTAAAAGTTTTAACTTAGGGCCTATATTGTTAGATAGAGAAATTTTTAATGTTTATATTGGAACAATCTTTTAAATTGATAAGTTGTCATCTGTTTATTTAATGATTTAGATTATTTTAACCTTACAATATTTCTGGGTGTGCCACTGCTACCTAGATAATATTCTTTGTAAACAAATTACATCGTAATTATTTATTTGGGCTATGATAGGCCTATGAAGTTTTAGTTATTTTTACATTGAAATGGTAGATCCAATAAATCCAAAGATGTAGGCTTAGGTGATTCCACCAAATCAGTAGTGGATTGTAACGATTATTTTGAAGTTAGATAGGGTATGTACCTGGTTGTTTCTTAGATTTTGAATTACAATTTTATTATTGACCATCTTATTTCACATTAATGATTTTCCCCATAACTACTGTAACTATAGCCTATATTTTTGAATTCAATACAGTTTTGCATAACTTGAATATGTCACAGTTTTTTATCATCTGTAGGCCTAGGCTAAATTTAAAAAAATATATCCCAAAGCTTTTTAAAGAAAATTAGGTAAAAATATACTTTAACTTGTCAATCGATTTCTAAGGGAATTTGATATAACATGAAAGAACACACCTAACTGATAGTAGAAACAACAAAAATTTTCCCGGCAAATAATATTTGTAGGAGTTATGAAAGAAATAAAACTTGAAATTGTATAGGTTAAGTTTCGACTTTTCCGCGATATTTGACGTAATTATAACAAAATAAATCACTTCACATACACCAAACATGTAAGAATAAAATAAAGTAAACAATATTAACCCCAAAAGTATCCACAAAGCAAAAAAATTTGAAAATAATGTAACAAAATGTCTTTTACCAAAACAAACACATCGAACAATAGAAAGTACACTATAACTGCGTATTTAAAATGGAAATTTATCAACGTTGCCAAATTGAACAATAGGTTATTGTACTGAATAAGGTGTGTATAAATCAAGGACACTAGATAGTAAAGGTTGCCTCTCATTCATCGTATTATCACTTTATATAATTACTAGGGGAGACCCCTGCGTGCTCCGCACGCCAACCCCCAATGGTACCTTATAAAAACATACGTTATGTTTTATTTATAATGCAGTTTAACCCATATGTCTAATTTAGATGGCAGTGAATTAAAATAAACAGTATATACCACAGCTGTGTTAGTTTAATAGCAGACAAATGTTTAGATTTTTACGTCTTTTTCACTCCATAAGATTAACATTGCATTTTTTTGGGTGCCCGTGGGTCAAAGCCCTAGAGGAAATACAAAAAACTAAGACATAGGTGCAAAACTACATTACCTAAGGAACATTTCCTGAAAATTTCATGGCTTAACTCTCTATAATTTGTCTGTACGGCGACCCACACACACACACACAGATTCTCAGTTTTATTTATAAGGATAATTAAAAAAAAACTAGAGGACTTACCTAAACTGTTTAGTCACAGTATTTT
>JAGFPH010000660.1:81980-118030 GCA_018207615.1 Philaenus spumarius | reverse complement strand
CTGTTTAGTCACAGTATTTTGCCGATAACAGTATGATTATAATATTTATATAATTATAATATTTCGTCGTATTATCACATTATTTATAATTCTAATGAGTTGCCTAAACTGTTCGTTTCAAAACAAAAAACAACAAGAACAATCCGGCAACGCTGGTAGATTGGTGAGAAAAACATGTCGGCACTTTACAATGTAATTCTCCATAAGGAACTTTTTATTTGAAAGTTTTTAATGTTGTACGTGTTGAAGATTGTTTTACATTCTACTGTTAAATGTTGAATACAGGTTAGAACCTTTTAGGGTTTTTAAGAAAATGATTATTCTTGCATTTCTGTTGCCATAATTTAGCCTAGGGTCGAATAGTAAACTTGCGCTGAAAATTCCCTTTTAAATTTGTACTAGGCAACAGGTTACATTTTTGGCCTGAAAGTTTTTACAAATATGATATAATACATTATGTTCTTAGACCTATTCTAATTTCTGAAGAAAATGGTATAAAACATGATAGGAGTAGGCCTACTGTCATTTTTATATTTCAAAATTGTTTAAAAAGCCTTACTGACTTATTGTACTGTACCTAAACCATTAAAAAAGTTAAACCTGTAGTAAATCGAATGAACACTTGGATAGTTAAACATACCATATATGCTTAGCTTGCTGAAATTTCAAACTAATTGATGCACCATGAATCCAATGATGTATAAACTCATTAGTAGAATGATAAACTGAGGCTGGTATTCATAGTCGTTTCTTAAGGTAGCCTTAAAGCTCCCTCATGTAAGAAAACCGTAAGGTCGAATCATACCTTAAAGAGGCCTTACAAATAGTTTTCAATTCATAGACGTTTATTTAAGGTGGCCTTAGGTGAGGCTATATTTAAGGAGACCTAAAGAGTAGAAGACACCTGTACCAATTTTACAAAAGTAAATACCTCTAGAACGAATATTTCATTAACTATAAATAAAGCTATCCTTGTTTAACTTGTTAAAGCATTTAAAATGCATTTATTTAGTTTATTTACGAACTTAAACAGAAATCGTTCATAACATTCATGGTTTTTTACTTTAATATTGTTGGCACTTACGTCCAACAGTTGGCACAAGTTAGCAACTACAAAATCAGCTGCTAAATTAACTGGTGAATTTATACAAACTGTTTTATATTGGGATAGGGATATAAGCCTAAAATGGTCTCACTCCCTCTCATCTAAACAAACTAACGATTAGATCAATTATGAAATCGGTAGCATACAAGTCTAGTTTATGTATAGCTCAATATTTACTTTTAGCTATTGCAATATTTAGTTAATTAATGACACCGATAAACTAATAAAATAGCCTTTATTGATTTTAAATTTACTCTGATTGTCACTCCAACTGAATAGTTTTGCAGTACAGTGTAGGTTTTGAGGTTATGTGCATACTGATCGCTTTCATTATTTTCATTAATCAGATATCATTATTAACTGTATGATTAAAATAAAATATTTATTGTCACATTTATTTGAACCGCTAGGCCTATCCAAAACAAACTCAATCTATTAAATTGTTTTATCAATTAATTTTGTTCAGTAGCCTATGGCAATAGCTACTAGGCTAATTAATAATTAATTATAAAAAATATGCAACAGACTAGTTACAGTAGTTGTTTTCCTAAACATTTCTCATGGCATAAAAACACAATGCTATCAATATTGTATGAATATGGGATATTGGTACCGGTAATCATCTTTTATTATAATTTATGTGGTAGGCCTACCAATGGGGCAAAACATTTTTTAATAAATCGGCATCCTTTGAAAATCGGTACATTTCATTTCGAATTGCCGTTTAAATATTTTTTTTGTATGGATTATCATAATCCTGAATATACCAATTAGGGCTCCTTCCATAATAACATTCAAAATAAATAAATTCAAAAAAAAGATTCATAATTAGCGATTTCGTGTGTCATTAGAATCACTTATAAACTAGCTAAATTTCCCCAAAGGTACGTTGGTAGCTACCTTGAGAAAATGACGAATTCGAAGGTATCTTTAGGCCTGCTTAATGAAAAGGAGCGACTCTGCATTGCAATTGAACCTACAGCCTTTAGGTAACTTTAAAGAAGGTTTTAAGGATGAGTTAAAATCTATACTTAAGGTTGGACTCTGCATTCAAAATTCATATCTTAAGGTCTCCTAAACTCTTCCTTTCCTTAAGGTTACCTTAAGAAACGACTATGAATACCAGCCTGAATTTTCAGTGGTTCCTGGAGAGAATCATTGATAAACTTTATTTTTATTTCAGATGCAAGTTAGCACAATGTCAATGATATTTAGCTGAAAACTAATACAGTATTAAGTTTGTTATATAAACTGTATTGGGAAATCAATAAATTTCAACCCATACAACACTTTCTAACTAAAACATATTTTCTAGGCCTATTTTTCCTTTTTTTACATTGAGGTAAAATTTTGGTTGTGAATATTACAATTTTTATAACTTGAGTATTACACTAAGATTTACTGTAGATAGTTGAATGACCCTCAGAACACAGTATGCCTACCTGAATAAACTGAATGCTTATAATGTAAGATATTAAAAAAGATTTGAAAGGTCTATACTTTATGACAATTAGGCTAATGAGGGAGCAGCAATTATTAGGCCTATAGCACAATCTTAAGAAACAACCATCTGAAACATTATTATCTTATTTATTAGGCCTATATGCAGGCCTACATATGTAAATAACAAATTTTGTTTGAGCAAACCATTTTATTGAAAGCTAGAATTGTATTGATACTATTTTACACATATTTTATCTGGTGTAAGCTTATGCATTTTCCTGCAGACATTATTAGATGGCATGAAATAGCAATCTTGCTCTTTACTTAGATTCTACATCTACAGTACCTACCTGTATTAATGAGTAGGAGATTTGGCTATGTAAGGACTTAAGAAATTCTACATCAAGGATTTGAATCTTTTTATAATTAATTCTCTACTGTTTTATATCACTATATATAGCAAGAAGGCTTACTTGTAATTCCAACAATAACAGTATTGCATTATAAGTATTTTTTAATCATATTAATGAAAGAAATATATTTAGCCAAGAAACTTTAGTAGAAAACTAAACCCTGCAGTTATTAATTTCATAAAAATCAGCCGTAGGTTGAGATAGACATGCTTACAGACACAAAGTAGCATCTATTCGTAATTTATATACTGTATAGTGTCATTTGCACAGGTTCAGTTATTTTTTCTTTCACAAGGCTAAATTAATTTAAAACAAAATACATTTTGAAACAATCACTCTATGTTGGCCGTGTGTAGCACCAATGTCTTGAATGATTTCTCCCTAGTGCTACCCCGCGGCGCGATCATGCAATATTTTCCCGACAACATTTTTTTCGCCACACTGCCGCCGTATGCATGCATAATCTATTTTATTATTTATGATCTATGTTAGTAGTTACAAATACTTGATAGGCCTACACTTTTGATTAGAATCAAGTGTGTCTAAACAAATATGATTTTAAGAACACCATATCTGTTGTTGTTTATATGTTCTACGCTTTAGTAAAAAAATCTCCTTGATTTGGGTTGTTATACCATTTGTCAAATAAGAAATTGAACACTATAAAATAAAACTGAATTCTAATAAAATTGAAGTAGGGAATAGAATAGGCTGGAATCAACTTGAAGGCTATACTAGATGTGGGAAGTGTGTAGGCCCAAGACAAGACATCGTGGCGGCCTTACAAGTGTGGGCGAACTTCTGCACATTGCCCTCTCTCAGCTGCTCTATATTTTTAAAAACTTGACATATCGATTCCTCTTTAATTATGATTTTGATCTGAACCTTAATTTGAACTGATTCAAATTAGTTGCTAGAGCATACACAATTATTAATTAGTCTTAGGCCTAGAAATAAATTTTTTTTGTTACTTAGGCCTAGTATTTGATTAATTATCTGTGATGGTAATCCAAAAATGTAAATTTTTTTATTATTTCTATTGACATCAATAGTATAAATAATTAGTGGAGTGGCAAATCCAATACTTTGACTGCTAAAAGGCATCCCCTAGTCTCTGGAAATCTTTTCATTTCCATTTGAAAGTTACTATGCCTACTTTAAGTCTTGTTATAAACTAAAGTTAGGAATTATAATTTTATAACAATCTAGCCAATCATTTTATTTAAAAGATTGGGAGATAGAGGGTTTAAAATAGTATGTAGATCTAGTTATGTAGGCCCGTAATACTTCCATTGGGAAGGAACTTATAAGATTGGGAGTTAGAGGGTTTAAAATAGTATGTAGATCTAGTTATATAGGCCAGGAAATATTCCCAAGAAGTGGGAATTTAAAAAATTCCTTATTTTGAACGTTTTAATGCTTATTAACGGCCTTCAGGTACCTTAAAGTTGAAAGCTATTTCATTAAAATTCCTCATGTTTACTTAAGAATAATAATAAGGAAATATTACCTTTTCCTAAGATAATTTTGCACTTATTTTCAAGAGTCCTTTGAGTCCATCTTCTTTTCAAAAATAATAATAAATCGTGATCTCTAGGGCCATAGATGTTCACTAAGAAAGGGTTTAAAAAAATTCGAAATTTTAGGGTGGGTTTGGGGGGATCAAAGTTACTAAATTACGATTTATCTAAAACTACTGAACAGATTGGAATGAAGTTTGGTAAACTTCCTCTAAGGCCGGAGGTGCTGGCTAAAGTTACTAAAAATCCTCATAAAAATACATAGTGTAATATATTTATTGATATATTTTTTTGGTTAATATACATTTAACTTTGATTTTTCATCGAACCATGCAAATCCGGATCGGGGCATCTATCAATATATTTTGCTGCCCCGATCTATATATTTATCATCATATCTAATGAACGATTTGTCTAAACATGGTGAAATCTCAAACAATATAGCCTATGGGGAAGATGGGGCACGTTTGAACATATTTTTCATTATATTTTTTTAATGTATGATAAAAATGTATTCATATTTAAAAAATATTTTATTAAGTTCTTATAGAGTCTTGGCTTTCTTTTAATATTTTTTTAAAGCTCCAAGTTAATAGGTTAAGCTGCAATAAATGTTTTATTAACGTAATGTATTTTGTTCAAAAGTACCCCAGCGGTGGGTCACTGTTGAACAGGATTGGGTACATTTGAACACACCTATCAAATTAAACATAATTATTTATTTTAGAATTGTAAACATTTGTAAATTAACAAAAAATATTGTTTATGGAAATCACATCAAATTTATGTTTTTTACATAATTTTGTAACTAACTGAGCTGAAATTTATAGGGAAAGTAAACAACACATTAGCAGCTCGAGCAGTTCCTCCACTCATAGTAGGCTGAGAAAGCTTCATTTTAATATCTTTTTCTTCAATTTCAAAGAAATCTTCTTGATCTGGAAAGTTGAATTTCCATGAATCTCCTTTCCTCCTCATAAATTTTACCATGTATGATCCTACGTCCAAGTGTTTTTTTTTCAATCAGTTTAACATACAGCACTTTGGTTTTCTTAGTAGCAAACTCAACCAATACAAAATCATTTTCGTTTAGTTCTAATTCACTTGTAAACATATCTAAATTGATTTCAGCATCTTCATTGAAAACTGTCTGATTAATAAGATCTTGCAAATCTTCACATTCTGACTCGTCTTGTAAAGAAACAATATCTTCCATCCCATCTTGTAAAAAAACAAATGGCCTGTATTGGTTTACTGTGAAAGTAATTTAGAGGGGTACATTTGAACACCATACTCAGCAGGGCATAACATGGTGTTCAAATGTACCCACTTTGCTTTGTTCAAATCTACCCCACTAGGCAACATATATTAAATTATTAAATAACTTTCTTTAAAAAAAAGATTAACAGATTTGAAATATATCATAATGTGCAAAAATATGTGAGTTATTAAGTGTATGTAAAACACTTACTTATGCTAATCAGCCATTTTGATTTTGTCGACAGCTGTGTGGTTATTATAGAACTAGTTTACGGTTAGTTTGTGTGAGATTTTTTCGTTAATTATACATATGGGAATCTTAGAATTTATAGCATTTTCTAGTTTAATTTAACCTAATCATGATTAAAATTAACTATTATTTAATCACTAATTGTTACTTTATGTAACAAATATGAGCCTTTGAGTTATCTCAATAGGCTAATAAATCATAAATTCCCGGGAATTTATGAATTTTGGGAATATTTCCTCGAGTTTAAGTTCCCGGGAATTTTACATTAGGCTACTATGTAGATATCTGAAATGGATAAACTAAAATTTGAGTGATTTCATTGTAACCCACTTTTCAACTATAAATCTAACTTTAATTTTATAATCCTTCTGCTCGTTTTTGTTTTTATTCCGAATGTCTCCAAACATAATTCTACCATTACTGTAGGCTATATAATTTGGCCTATTTTACATTTGCTTCGTTAAAATGCTGTTTTCCACTATTATTCCTCTAAATTGTGATTCACAAACGTTTTCTTGCTTCTTATATGTTTTTATATTGCCAAATAGTAATTCATTATATAGGCCTAGACTTATCTTAATTTGAAAGTTACATTTTTAATTTACTAAGAAAAAACATAAAATTAAACCCAAAAGGCTATTACAGGAAAAAATTGTTTGGGTCTTTTCTGTTATATCTCCACATTTACAAACTATCGCAAACGCGTAACTTTACTATTCGACTCTAGCCTAATATTTTTGCAGACAACGACGTTGTTTTACATTTTACTGTTAAATGTTGAATACAGGTAAACATACTGTGACTAAATAGGTTAGGTTAGAACCTTTTAGGTATTTTTTTTTAATTATTATTTTTGCATTTCTGTTGCTGTAGGTTAGCCTAGAGTCGAATAATAAAGTTGCGCATGATTAAAAATTATTTATTATTTTTTCTCAATAATTATACGTTTAAATGGTGAGTAAATATTATATTTCACATTTGTAGTTCTATCCCGATTAATCCTCATTCTACAGAAAATAGTTTGTAAATGCGGGGATATAACAGAAAAGACCCAATTGTTTTGGCAATTGTATGCTAAGTTTTTTAAGTATGTTTTTATTTTTTCAACTAGATGGTCACACAAAAAGAATATTCTATTATAATCACAGAGAATAAAAAGATCCATGGTATCACTAACCTTGGCTGGATAGGAAAGTTAAAAACTAGGCTAATTAATATTAGTAAAGATTTGGCCCAAACTGGATGATTGATATAACCTAATGAATTTTAAATCATATTTTTAGGCTTAACCTATAATATATTAACCTATATATATATATATATATATATATATATATATAGTATTGGTCTAGTGTTGGAAGGCCTTCCTTTGGCGTAGTGTAGGCCTACTTGGTTAGCAACTCCAATCATAAGCTAGAATAATAACAGATATCAAATAATGACAGTTACAAGATTGTTACTGCAATGTAGTTTTTAAAATGTGAGTTATACAAGATTATTAGTTGGCTATTCAAAATGTTTAGAAGGAAAAGATGATGCATGTTAAAAGTTTGTTTTGCACTTTACATTATATTTTTAGTACAATACGGTATTCCAAAATGAGAAGACAAGTTGAAAATTGTTTGCATTATGTAGAGAAGCAGGTCTTTGAAATTCCATTAAATGTTATGCAACATTTTGTATTTGCTGCCTCCGAGCTGGAAATATGAGCCTCCAGAGCTTTTTTGAAGTTCCTAAACAAAGTATTTAAAAATTCTGAAAAATTTCCTAGCATTTGGTATTAATCAAAGTTGTAAGATTAAAAAGAAAGTTTTAGAATTTTACCAGTTTATAATTTGCCTATTTTCACTTTTAGAAGCCTAAATTTTTTTTTTGTCTAAAAGTATCAGAAAACTAATATTATGGAAAACTTCAAACTACTGAACCCTAGGCCAATTTTGGTGCATGTTTCTTAAACACTTTTTTGTGAAGGTGGAAGCGGCTTAAAATATTTGGTCAAATTCCACGAAACCCGTTCGTTTTTTAATAAATGGCTATTAGGCCTATACATTTAAAAAATATCCCTTTTCTAAAATTCGGCTTTCAAATAACGAAGAAATTGACAAAAGAATTGCAGATTTACTAATGTGTGTCCCGATTTTTAAAACTAGATATTTTAAATATACTGTATTTTGTTTGTTTGTTTCTACATTTATTATTATTTCAATGGATAGGCCTACTGATATTTTTTTGAACTACTCTTTTTGTCAACATTATTCTTGTGAAACAGATTAAATAAAACGGAGATGACGGAGATGCAGAAAGAAAAAAGTAAATACTTCTTGAAGGCTGCTCTGCTACCGTTTTAAATCGAACTACCTACTTTATTCGTTTGAAAAAAATATTGGTAAAAATGGCTTTTGAGAAATGATAGTAAGCGTAAGGATTGAATTAGCAGCTGAGCTTGTGTATCATAAAATTCAACGATAAAGGTTGGGGGTAAAAAATCTAGCTCGTAACAACAGAGGGCTCCAACTTGCTTGTCCTTGTAGTAAACTGATTGCAGTCCATTGCACATTGCGTATTTACTTTGTATCCCACACAACATGCAACTCTAGTACCGCGGCTCTCATTTCCTTTATTCGTCACTTCCGCTGACAAATTTAATTGTCTATTAATTTGCCCCAAGGCCAACGCACATGCAATAACTTTTTGTTAAACTTGGAGTAATACGCACTATCTCTGACTCATCTAGTTTTGTTGCTAAGAGAGGCACAAGCAAGACATTCTAAGTATTGTCAATGTCAAATAGTATTAGATTTATTTAAAACATAAATCATTACTGTGACAACGGTTTTATCTGACAGCGTTAGATAGAAGTAAACGTTATTATTCCGTATATTTTTAATAATTTCACAGAAGTTTCGATCCGCTGAAGTGTTTTAGAAAGTAGGCCTACTGTAGTTTTGGGGAACTGGGGTTTAGCTAGATATCATATTGAATGTATTGAAAACTACATATCAAACATTCTATTAACATTTGTCCTACCCACAAGACAGTATCATCAAATATTTATTTTTGTAGAGTACCGTACGGTATAAACAACTGTGCCCCTCCCCAAATTCTAAAACAATATTTTTGTAGTTTTGATTATTTTAAAATATAAGCGAGTTAGATTTGTAATTTCATAATTTCATTGTGATTACCCGTTCCGGAGAAAAACCGCCTGTGACAGACAAACGAGTCATTCGATAAGGGATTTTTCTTTTAAACATTCGAAAAACTGAAAAATTAAATTTGACCTTGTTCTTGAGCTCTGTGGTGATGATATGAGAAAGGTGTACATCACGATATATTTGACTGGATTATATCTTTGAATAATAATCTTGTTTTCACTAATATACTTAAAAGTATTTTAACCCAGGTTTTAAAAGTCATAAATCATAGAATTCAACTGTAAACTTGAAAATTTTGTGTATTCTTATATTTTCGAATCAGATATTGCAGAATGAAAGATATTGTCTACGCTTCTAACGAATTTTACCAAAAATCCTATAAATAAAGTTATAAAACATCGGAATTTTGTTGTAATTTTTCATAATGTATTTAAAACTAAATAAATACTTTAATAATATGTAAAAAAACCACAAGAACTAAAAATTTAATCGTGTATTGGTTGACAAAGGTAATTAAAAATTAGTTTTTAAAATATAACAGCTTTTTAAATTAGGTACAACAAATATTTTTTAGAAACAATAAAATCTTGTCATCATGTTTCAGAAGAAAAGAAAAATCAAACATGATTAATTCACCCCCACCTTACTCCCCCCTAAACATTTAATTAATTTCGCCCATAAAAAAGGTTAATGTCTGAACAGATCTATGACAGATTTCAACACTTAAAATTATTGTCCCTCAAATGGTTTAGTTAAAGCGCAATAATAAGCCTATTTATTATTTTATCAAGAAAACATTTCAATGTAAATTATCAAAACAACAAAACTTTGAAAACCGTTATTTGTTTATCTGTAACTAATTACAAGCCTTGAACGGAGGACGGGAACTCATTAATGAATGAAATATAAGCTTCATTGATACAAATAATTTGATTATTTAAAAACAGTAAATTACAATATTTACAGATCTGGCTGAGTAAACTCAGTGGGAAATTTACAATTTGAATTCCGATACAGTAGATAGCCTAGTAATCAAATAAATGCAAAAAAATTCTGGAATTTTATGGGACAAAAGTTGAACTTAAAAAATGTAATATGGAGGAAAGAAATGCCTGCGAAATGATTTTAACGATGTCGTTAATTTGATATATTTGACTGCAATGACATATTATGGCTTAAAAAAAAACAAATTAACCCTTTTTGAGTCCGTTGTTTGTCACAGTTAAATTTGTCAGTAATGGATTTGAAGTTATCAAGCTGAATCCGTTCTAGTTACAAAGTTGGAACAATACTAGCATAATGCATTCTAATAATTAAAACTAAAAAATGTAAATCTTTGTAATAATGCCAAATCTAAATATTGTATGATACTGTTGTGAATTTTGTGATAGAAAATTAATTTTAAAGATATACTCGAACATGTTGCTCAAAATCCCATTCCTCATTCTAGGTTTCTAAACGTGCGTCAGCTAATTTGTTTTAACCCCTGTGGTGGTAAAGGCGTACTTACACGCTGTACTTTACGCAGGAAAACTTTGTGAAGCGTTTTTTCATGCAGTAATACTGTATTTGGTGGCTCTATTATTGAGTTCTTGACGCTCAAGTAAAACTTCTTCAATTTTCCAGTTTATTTTTACCTTAGTCAACATATAAGTAAAACATTGTTTTGGTTCTTAGGAAGTGAGTATAACAGTAAATTTTTCAATTATTTGTCTATACTACTCGAATACACAAGTATACACCCAATACACAAGTAATTCCTAAATCTGTATTTGTCCACTAGTACAACTTCGGAGTATGAGTGTAAGATTCGACATTACAATTGCAAATAAACGGATTCTTAGATTTGATTGGAAATGTTATTAGGTAGATTGAAAAACTGAGTTTTAGATAGTAAGTGCTGTTCTCAGGCGTACATGAAAGGGATTTTACCTAGACTGCTTTTAGAAGGAAAGATCATTATTGTTTGTTCCTTCCTGGTATAACAAGGATAGAGGAAATTTATGGGCTATGGAAAACCACTAGTTTGTTTCTAATTCTCTTTAAAACTGTATTTATCAGTGGAGTGAATAAAACTGTGTGTAAATGCTCAAAACATGCCTTTTTTTGAGAAAATACTCAGTTTTGAGTAAATAAAACTGTATCAACTCAGGCGAGAATATTTTCCTCGAATAAGTGAGTTTATTCTCTAGTTAAGTGTGGAAAAAGAAGAGTAACAAGAATAAACTTGAGTAACAATTCATATTTTTTTTTAGTCTGGCACAGACCATGCTGATGTAGACTTCTATTTGAACATCATATCGTAAAGGTTTACGAAAGAAAGGAAATTGACAAGCATAAAGAGCTTTTACGTTTTAGATTTGTTTACACATTTTATTAGCGTTATCCATCAAAATTTACGAAATTTATTAGCCGAATTTTTGAAGAAAATAAGAGCTATTACACTCGACCCAATTTGAAAATTACTTTATATATATATATATATATCTATATATATATATATATATCTGTTTTATTCCCGGATCGATAAGTGGTAGTAAATATACTTCAAAATTGCTGATTTTTTGGTGAAAGGGTCCTAGTAGGATTCTTCAGATACACTTTTTGTTGTTTTTCGATCGGATTCAAAAAGGCGGAGTTATTTTAAATGGAGGAGTTTTTGGGTAGGGATTTAAGGGTATATAAGTTATGGATTTTTCCCACCTTGATAAAATGGTAGTAAATATGTTTCAAAATAGATGAAATTTTAGTGGAAGGGTCCTTGTAGGATGTCCCAGACACTGATATTTTCATTTTTCGATTTTACACAAAATGGCGGCTTGTTTAGAATGGCAAAGTTAGAGCGAGGAAATTGCATTATTACTCCCACCCATAAGCCCTTGTGCAGATTTTGAGCTATATCGTTCAAAAGGTAATTAAATTTACTACAATCCTGTGCAAAGGTATTTCAGGTACAGTCCCCGGAACAAGGAACAAAATTGAAAGAAAGCTCCCGATAAATGATTTTTTCATTATAAATGTAAGGTTTTTGCGCGATTTCTCCCACTCATAAGCCCGTGTGCAATTTTTGAGCTATATCGTTCGAAAGGTAATTAAATGTACTACAATCCTGCGTAAAAGTAATTCAGGTACAGTCCCCGGAACAAAAAACAAAATTGATAGGAAACTCCCGATAAATGATTTTTTTTCATTATCCATGCAGGTTTTTGCGCAATTTCTCCCACTCATAAGCCCGTGTGCAAATTTTGAGCTATATCGTTTGAAAGGTAATTAAATTTCCTACAAACCTGTGCAAAGGTATTTGAGGTACAGTCCCCGGAACAAGGAACAAAATTGATAGAAAGCTCCCGATAAATGATTTTTTCATTATAAATGTCAGGTTTTTGCGCAATTTCTCCCACTCATAAGCCCGTGTACAATTTTTGAGCTATATCGTTCGAAAGGCAATTAAATTTCCTACAATCCTGTGCAAAAGTAATTCAGGTATAGTCCCCGGAACAAGGAACAAAATTGATAAGAATCTCCTGATAAATGATTTTTTCATTATCTGTGTAAGGTTTTTGCGCAATTTCTCCCACTCAAGAGCCCGTGTGCAATTTTTGAACTATATCGTTCGAAAGATAATTAAATTTAGTACAATCCTGTGCAAAGGTAATTCAGGTACAGTTTCCGGTACAAGGATCAAAATTGATACGAAAATCCCGATAAATGTTTTTTCATTATCAATGTAAGGTAATTAAGCAATTTCTCCCACTAATAAACCCCAGTGCAATTTATGAGCTATATCATTCGAAAGGCAATTAAATTTACTATAATCCTGTGCAAAGTTATATTTGGAACAGTTTCCGGAACAAGAAACAAAACTCATAGTAAACTCTCATTATAAAATACTAGTTATTCCCTGATAAGAAAATTCGGCTATAGCAATGCGGCAGTGCTGCTTACGGGTTTTTTTTATTTTCGTCTTAAGACGGTAAGTAACTGCTCGGTCATTTAGTATCACCCGGAAAAAGTTTAAGTATTTTACCTTCGTAAAATGTTGAGAATTTTCTCATATTCCTGTCGCGACATGACCGTCTCCCTTCGTATCTGCTCGTCCACTTTGCACTGTCTGACAGTTTGTTGTTTGTCTAAAACCATTACATGTAAACTGTTTTCGCGTGGTCACTCATCAAGTGATGAAGATGTATCTTCGGAGAAGCGAACCGCCATATATGTCTGGATATTGTAGCCAAGAAAACAGCATAGGAAAAATTTTCCGAAGAGTATTCGAATGCAAGCGGAAAACCCCAAGAAGTCAGCTAGCAAAACTACTTAAGAATTTAAAACCACGAATAAAGAAGAAAGTCGATATAACAAGAACGATAAATAAACCTTAAAAATTTCAGTAGTGGGGAGAAGATTTTTTAGAATTAAATAACACTGGGGAGAATCCGGCATTCTGTTAAGTACCAGACAGTGTCGCCGCTGGCATAAATGAGTCGTTATAAACAACGAAGCTGAACTTGATATCCCAACCGATGAACTTGTAACAATTTCCCAATAAATTAGAAAAAGTACAAAGCTGTCCACAAGTATGAAAGTGACGAAACTAAGGAGTTATCAACGCCTCAGCTATAGCGCATTGTATTACTGCAGCAGTTAGAAATAAACAAGATGCGATTAGAACGAGAATACAAGGAACAATAAACCCAAACTGACCACAGTATTGAATTTTTTGATGTAACGAACTACAATTCTCTCTGAAAAACATCCTCTCCGTTCTATCCTTTCTTAAAAATAAATAATAAAATAGATAAAAAATAAATAAACGAAACAAATTTTAATTCACTTTAATGGATAGATTGAAGCTTAAATGATTACATCAACCAGGAGGGAAATTCCGTACCCCGAGCTCCCCAGTAAACAAGCTGAACCATTAAACTGTGAAAGAACCTGTCCTAACTTGACACGTCCTCCATATCCTGACGTCGTGAACAATTCCAGGCCACTGCACAGATGCTGGTGAATTTCTCAGCAGCATCTCATGCACCTTGCACAGTTATACTAGCAAATCCTTTTCTATTAATGTATTAATCACCAAATACTGAAGGCTTCTAACTTCAACGTGGGTGCAATCCATTGCTCCGATTACTGTTGACAAATGAAAACGTGTCTGCCCCAAATCTTTGCATCATTCACTTCTGTGACTGTACTGGGGAAATGAATCCATTTAGGCACTTTTTCTGTTATTTTATCCAGAACGACATAAACTGTTTTACTAAGAGTTGTAAGGTGAACTCCAACATCAATAGCAACTCCACTATGAAACCCTGGATCTCCAACAAATCTTAAAAATATTTCCATCTTTTTTCTTTGTGAAAGAGCTTTACCACGGGTTTTGAGATTTTCTTCAAAGAATTAATTTGTTAAAAAATGTACACTGTCATCGTACAAATCTTGGCAAACATCTGCATTCACATGTTAAACGAACCGTAAATTACAAGTCCGAGATAAACATTGACAACAGTAGGCCTACGTTAAAATATTGTAGAGGTAAAACAGCAAAGTAGGTTGTCGTGACTGTTTTCCTAAATATTTTTAATACCAAGTGAAACTAAAGTTACGCAAAAAAAAAACGCTTACAAATGCCCAATAATTTGTCCTGACATAGAGAGTATGAACTGGATGTTTACTCGGCACTCTATAGCATGTTGTATACATTGCCTAGACGTGTTAGTAGAGAACCTAACTCCGACACAAGTGTTTCCAAAGTTATTCAGGTAAAACATTCCCCAATTGGCTCATGTATTGCCCATCCCAAGGCTCAAGTTAAAAAACTTGATATTTTTCCTCGTGAGATAATTCTTACCTGTCGTTTGTTTTTTTGCATATAATACTTTTTGTTTGTCACCAAAAGTAATCTGATTATTATATTTTAGCCATAGAACTATCGAGAACATTTATTATGTATGTTCTGTTCCATCTATGACAATTACACATTCCCCAACAGCATGTTAAGCGTAAACGCGGTTTTCCGTTTATCATTGAATGACCACGTGATTGCGAATGTTTTTTTTTAAATCACTAACATTAAGTCCATTGTAACACAACATAAATAATATTGATTTCGTTTGTAAAAAATGTAATATAAATACCAATTTTCGAAAACAGAAAATTACCCATCTGAATTTACGATAAACGATCTTATAAATTATGTTTATATTTGTCCATTAACTTTACTTTTTCTATTTGAAATCGGTTCAACTACTACTGTTTGATTGTTTAACAATCCTGTTTTTGTAGATTTTCTTGAGGATCACCTAAAACTATTTTAAACTTAATTTTTTCACAAACGTATTTAACAATAAATACACTAATGAACTCGACACTTCTCGCTTATACGCAGAGCGGTAACTAATAGTAAAGTTTTTAATAAAAAAACATTACTATTTGCCTTAGGTATAACGTAATCCTTTGTAATTTATGTTTATGCCTATAAAAGATGAGCTGAACCTTAGTTAGCGAGTTATGAGTGTATCTTGACCAGCATAAGTAAAGTCTAAAAGGGATTGCATTTTTAAATCACTTTTGCAACAAGGTTCTAATGTTAAGTAACTCACAATATATTTTCTAAGCAAGTCTGGATAAATGTTGGCTCTTCGGTACAGAGCTACACAATTCGACCACTCCCTACAACCAGTCGTTGGGAAAATTCTTCAAAGATATTTGTGAATAAAAACCTGCCTCCGAACTAGCCTCTGACCTTGTAATGATGGCGTAGGTGTGGGGAAGAGGTCCGGCTGTAGTAGTGTATGTTACACAACAAATCGGCGTTTTTTATTTAAGGAATGCAGTCGAATAACGAACCAAATTTACCTTGCCTGAACGCCTAATCATTATTCTGAAACAAAACGTTGGTAAATTGATACTATACTAAGGATGATTACATCGTATAGCTGGTCAGAAGTACATGGAACAAATGCGACTTAATTCAAATCGGTTAAATTAATCTGAAAAATCTAAATGTTTGTAAATGGCTCTGTAGAACTTTTCTTTTCTTGAACGTTGACGTGGTACATCATAAACTGCTGAAACTATTTTGATAAATTAGTGTTCGATATGTTTATTATGGCTGCAGGAAGATAATAAAAAAAAACTCTTCCGGCCATTCCCTCTGCCACAATGACCACTATATTGGTTCTGAAAATTATTGTAGTAAATTACAAATGTTAAATATAGGCTAGAAAACAATAATATATTGACGTGGTTTTAGATTTTTTCGGGTGTTATTTTCTGTTTTATACACTACTAGGGGCTCTGCCCCTGGACGCTTCGCGTCCCAACCCCGCCTCGGCCTTCGGCCTCAGATGGCTGATTCGCTTCGCTCGCAGTTGGAAAATTCGCTAAAGAATCTAGTTAATCTTTGGATCGTTTGTACATAGTTGATCGAAAAAATCGTTTCCGCCCAAAAGGTGTTTCCAAAATTAAAAAATCTTAAATTCTGGCAATTTTCCATAGAGTTTCTCGTCGAGAGCTTTAATTCAAGTATAAGGTTGATGGGGTTCCGATTACGGGAAGTGTCTAATAATTAATGTCAGTGAATCAGTGAAATCGTCTAGCTTTAAGGACATTTGGCGGAGCCTCCCTTCTCGGATGAATAGTGGCTAAATGGATGATTGGATCTTAAATCTGATGAAAAATCGTTAGTCTGAAATTAAATTTACTACAACTTTTGTATTTAACATTTTTTGCTATCTCTTACCGCTTTCTTGCTAAATGCGCTCAAAGTGGGAAAATTAAGAAATTTAAAAAATCTAAAAAATCGTTCCCGCCCAAAAGGTGCTTTCAAAATTTAAAAATGTTAAATTCTGGCAATTTTCCCAAAAGTTTCTCGTCGAGAGCTTTAATTCAAGTATGAGGTCGAGGGGGGTACGATTACGGGAAGTGCATAATAATTAATGTCAGTGAATCAGTGAAAACGTCTAGCTTTAAGGACGTTGGGTGGAGCCCCTCCCTTCTCGGATGAATAGTGGCTAAACGGATGATTGGATCTTAAATCTGATGAAAAATCGTTAGTCTGAAATTAAATTTTGTACAACTTTTGTATTTAACATTGTTTGCTATCTCTTACCGTTTTCTTACAAAACGCGCTCAAAGTGAAAAAATGAAAACATTTAAAAAATCTAAAAAATCTTTCCCGCCCAAAAGGTGCTTGCAAAATAAATAATGTTAACTTCTGGCAATTTTCCCAAAGGTTTCTCGTCGGGAGCTTTAATTCAAGTATAAGGTTGAGGGGGGTCCGATTACGGGAAGTGCCAAATAATTAATGTCAATGAATCAGTGTTACCGTCTAGCTTTATATAAGTAGATTCTGAGAACTATAATTTTAAGCTTGTCTAATAAGGTTCAATGAAAAAACAACTTTAAAAGTTTTAAATAACTTTGAATTCAAATTTATTAAAATTAGCCTCATCGATTTGATTAAAATTCACTTAAAGAATTGATGTCTAGACAATAAAGAAAGCGAATTGTAGGCGTGTAAAAATCAACACCTATTATTATTTAAAAAAATGTTTTTCCTAACGTCAGAAGGCTTCCTGTATTTTTAGGATACTTTAAATCACCCAAACCACTTAAATTTAATATAAACAACTTAAATATTCGTCTTTAACTTAATTGTTGTCAAATAAAGAGCAATATTGAAATCGTTGATGATTTGTGAAATTTTCTTTAAGTTGGCTAAAACGTAATTGGAAAATAATTAATATTATTTGGTATGTACCGAATTTGATGTATCTCGAACATCGACCTTTTTACTTTCTCCCCCTATACCATAGTATATGGAGAAAGTATTGTATTCGTCAAAATTTTCGAGTTTGAGTTTTTGGTGGAAATATCCGTTTTGAGCCCCCCTGAACCTAAAAAAGTGGTTTTCGGAGTGATGTCTGTGTGTGTGTCTGTGTGGATGTTATCAGACCTAGAGCCTAAACCAGTCGTCCGATTTTGATGAAATTTGGTATGGAAGTACTAATCCACGGTATCTCCAGGCGTTTTTTTCATTTTTGTGAATTTTTTATTTTTAAGGGTAATTTTCCCATAAAAACCCTTAAAATAACGGAAAAATCTACTTTTCTCAAAAACGGCTCTAACGATTTTGATTAAAATTTTATAGTTTATTAGGGACCTAAAGTACTATAAACTGTAAAATTTTAATCAAAATCGTTCGAGCCGGTTTTGAGAAAAGTTGGTTTTTCCGTTATTTTATGGATTTTTATGGGAAAACAACTTTAATACAAAATCACCTCTCCTACCTCACCATACAAGTCACCGTGAATCTGTTTAATAATTTAAATATGTTTGTGAGAAAGTATGTGCCAGTTCCTGGTACCGTTTATTTTATTTTGTTACGAAGAAGATTGATTTTCAGTCCATCAATATTAAGTCATAGTGACTGAAATGTGTTAAGTTTCCAGTTATAGAATCTGACCATTTTTGGAAGGAATAAGTGATGAGGATCTAAATTCTAAATGTACGTGTTTCAGTTAACCAATCATAAGGAATTAGTTTTTAAGTAATCGTTAACATACCTTGTAATCTGTATAATCATTTTACTTTCTCACTATGGTATAGAGAAAGTATAGTCATCGCAAAAAAAATCAATGTTGAGATTTTTGTGGAAATATCCGTTTTGGGACCAGTGAGTCCAAAAAAGTGGTTTTTACAAAATGTCTCTGTATGTATGTCTGTATGAACAGAACAGAACAGAACATTTATTGGTCCTTCAGCACATGTACAATATTGCAATAGACTTCGTCACATACAGTTTAGTCATTAAAACTAACATAACTAATATTAAACACAGGCTTACTAAATATTGACATCACATTCCAAATAATCCGCCAATGGGTGCTTTTTGAGCCAACCATAAAAAGTATGATATAAATCTTCATGTGACATGTTTTGAAAAGTGGCAGGCAGTTTATTAAATAGTTTTATTCCTAAAGCTAAATGATAATTTTTGGATTTATTTAATCTATGTCTTGGTTGATCAAGAATATGACCAAATCTTGTATTATGATTATGAATTAAACCTCTAGCTGGATACATATGTAAATTATTCTTTACGTGCATTACTACATCAAAAATATACAAGTTGATAACTGTTAGAATACCAGTTTTAATAAACAGTGGCTTGCAGTGTTCCAATTTATCCGAGTTTGTTAATATTCTCAAAGCTTTTTTTTTGAAGAATTAAAATTGTGTGAATTCCTATTCCATTTCCCCAAATAAGAAGGTCATATCTCAAAATACTTTCAAAGAAAGCAAAGTACGCTATTTTTAAGTATTCAAACGTTACTTGACTCTTAAGATTTACTAGTAAATAAATTACCCTTGATTGTCTTTGCATAATCTATGTGCACTGACCAGGAGAGCATACTATCAATTTTGATACCAAGCAACGTTAAAACTTTTTCATAAACAGGCTTATAACTATGTTTATATTTGTTTTGTAGAGTGACTAAAAGTTTTTGAGTTTTTTCTTCATTTAAAAACAGTCCATTTACCTCAAACCAGTCGTTTGCTTCTTTTAATACACTAGCTGCTACATTATCTAATTGAAAAATGTCTTTTTGACTAACAAGTAAAGACGTGTCGCATAAATTGTTGAGGAACATGAAACATTTAAACTTAAATCATTAATTAAAATCAAAAACAATATTGGGCCCAACACCGAACCCTGTGGAACACCAAGAGTAGTAATAATTGTTTTTGATTGTCTGCCATTTATATCTACAAGCTGTTTCCGGTCCCTCAAATATGACTGAAAAATGGCTAATTCTTTTCCATGAAACCCATAAAATCTCATTTTCTCAACAAAATATCAGGCCTAACACAATCAAATGCTCTACTCAAATCACACAGTACAACCAGAGCAGGACAATTTTCTTCCAGTTTTTCTAGTAGGGTTTTTACTAGAATATCTACAGCTTTTGTAGTGGATTTCCCATTTCTGAATCCAAACTGACTGTCACTGAACAAATTTAAACCCTCAAAATGAGCACATACTTGCCTCTTTAGAATTTTTTCCATTATTTTTGCCATTACCGGAATACATGAAATAGGACGGTAACTTTTCGGCTCTTTACTATTACCCTTTTTAAATATTGGTACTACCCTTGAAAACTTTAAACATATGGGAAATTCACCTTCTCTTATACATAAATTGATACAATATGTTAGTGGTTATAAAATAATGTGAATAATTATCTTAATTAAATTACTAGATAGACCATACACATCATTGGTATTTGAATTTTTCAGATGTTTTACAACTTGAAGCCCTTCTAACTTAGTTACTTCAGATAATACAAATCTGTCACACTGATGTATGTAGGCCTATACAAAGCTAGAGCGAAAACTATTCGATCGATTTCAAACGAATTTGCACCAGACATGTCAAGTAGGCCTGTATAGATGCACGAAAAACGGTTTTGAACAATTTTGAAAAACAATCCCCTTTTTGGCTAACTCCCCCCCCCCCAAAAAAAAAATCAGTTATTATTTTTTTTTTTATAAAAAAACGGCTCTAACGATTTTGATCAAATTTGGCTTATTTATAGCCAATAATGTACCCTACCATATGCAGAAAACTTTATTTTTCTAAAAGTTCTTGTTTAGCTAATAGACTAATAATAATAATAATAACTAATTTTTGGGGATTTTTTGGCCAAAAAGGGGGTTGTTTTCAAAACCTTTTTTCGTGCATCTATACAGGCCTAATAGACGTGTTTTGTGCAAATTTGTTCGAAATCGATCGAATAGTTTTCTCTCTAGCTAATAATAATAATATTTAGTTAATCTCCTACTTTAATATAACCTCTCCTACCCCACCTACAATTATGAAGTCACAGTGAATCTGTTTAATAATTAAATATGTTTGTGAGAAAGTATGTGCCAGTTCCTGGTACCGTTTATTTTCTTTATTTAACACTGATATTGATACAGTACTTGAAAATGCCGTCTGTAGAACATTATGAAGCCAGATTTCGCCGACACCGTTGTGCAGCATTTCCGTTCATGTAAGGTACGTAGGGAAGGGAAAGGATATGGGAGCCACTACTTTGCCTAAGTAATGAAGTGATTGCCTAATAGGTAGGCTCTAGGCTCTCAGACTGTCTCAGCACAAGTATGCCTTGTTTTGTTTATCAGTTGTCTTGGGAACGGATGTGACGTACTTGCATGGAATATTGCTGCTCTTCTCATCGGAACTTTTTAAAATTAAAATTAGTTACACGGGATTATTTTTATATTATGACATGATCAATTAAGAAAACAATCCGTTTTGTCGATTTACTTCCTAGTTTTGTTTTTGCACTCTTAGGTAATGATTTTACTTTAAAATTTAGTCGAGATCTAATGGCGATAAGGTTAGCGATCATTCATTCAGACCCTGTTGAACATCAACCGTATTAGATCTATTGCAAACATAAATAATGCCACATTTTATTTGAGCTCATTAATATTAAATTTATTTTAAGTTCAACATATTTTACTTACGAGACGTAAAATGTCAGTGTCCAGCAGAACTTGAAATCTAATACTGTTCTAAATAATAAAAAAGGTTTTCGCGGTTCTTTCAGAAAGATCAAAGTGCTTCAAAAGTGAGTGCCTCTAATTACAATATGCCATTTTGTAATTTTACGAAAGACCAGCTTTGGAACTGAAAGTGTGAATCAGTTGTTCAGTCTTGGGCTTGACATACGCCTTTTTATGCAACATATGCCGCTAATGTGCGATTAACCTTCTTTTACCGCGGCTAAAACACGGTGTGTTGCTTTTACTCATCGTAAACAGAACTATAGTCCCGCTTTATACCTAAATGGAACTTAACTTCACTGAAAATACTGTCACATTTCTAGGTATTTTATTCTACCATAGACTCTCTTGGAACTCGCATGTGACAAATTTAAAATCACGCTGTACAAAGATCCTAGATATGTACTGGTTTTAAGCGGTTCTCACTGGGGAGCCGATAGGACCAGCATGCTGCGTTTTTTTACCGAGCTCTTATTCGACCACGAATTGACTATGGGTCTATAGTCTATTCGTCACCTAGGTTATCGGTTGTTCAAAATATTGATTCCGTTCACAACACTGTTTTCCGTCTTGCATCTGGAGCTTTTCGTTCTAGTCCCATTAGTAAGCTGTATATTTGTAACTTTGTGGTCCACCTTTGCATCCTTCACATGATATTGTATTTCACAATCCATTATTTGCACAGTACGACTTCCATTCCACAGTACGACTTTTTATACTGCTCCTTATGCAGAATGATTCGTATCCTCAATAATCTGGATTTTCCAGTACCTCTTATATTTGAAAATACACCATGTTTTGTCGCTCCATGGTCGAATAGAAAGCCTCATGTTGATCTCTCACTGTCTAGATATCTAAAACAAACTACACCCGATGTTGTTTACCGACAGAAGTTTATATCCATATGCAAACTTTACCCATCAAGTCATATAATTTTTACTATTGGTTCTAAACTGGACAATAGAGTCGGATGCGCATTTGTTCTGTCAGGAAACTGCTACACTTATGGATTACCATCCTCTTCTTCTGTATATCAATATTCAAGGCACTTAATATTGTACCACCAACACTGAAGAACCTTCTTATATGTTCAGATTCAAGAAGTGCACTTGACTCCATTCAAGATATGTACTCTCCTAATCCTTTGGTCAAAGATATTCTGTGCTCCACGCACAGACTTTGACTACGGGGCGTTGGGGTGTCGTTCTACTGGGTTCAGGGTCACGCCGGTATACAGGGAAATACTAAAGCAGACCTTGCTGCTAAGGAAGCCACTTCCTTACAGCCTAGAATGAATAGAGCAATGTCATCCGACTATAAGTCCTCTATGAAACAAGCCTTGTTGAGACAGTGGGGAGAAGAGTGGGTAGTGGTACAAAACAATAAACTTCGCTAAATTAAGGATACCGTTTGGCCATGGATATCTTCAAACCGCCAGAGCCGTCGAGAGGAAGTGGTGGTTTCTCGTCTACGCATTGTCCATTCTGGGTTAACCCACGGGTTTCTGATGCGTCGGGGGATCTGACACTTTGTCCTTACTGCTCAAATCTCCTTTTCATCAAACACCTACTTTTAGATTGTGAAAAGTTAAAACATGTTCGTAAGAGGTTTTACCTATCAAATTGCATTCGGGGGATGCTGGGTGATGACACCCAAAAAATAAATATGGTGTTAGATAAATAAAATAAAATAAATTAAACCTCCATAAATTAAATGTATTTGGTAACATTTGAGAACTACTTGTCGTTTTATCCAAACTATAAGATTTACTTAACTCAAATACCATGTTTAGATTTATTACTTGTTATTTAGTTTCAATTAAAGTTTTATTCATTGTTATGTAACAGGGCTCTTTACAAAAATTCTTAATAAAAGATCTACACTTACAAAGGTACAATAGTTAAATACAAAATGGCGAATTGTGTGGTAAATGAGAATTCAAACGCTGTTTTGTTATTTTGACGAAAGGAATACACGTATGAAATAATTTTATACAATATCTGTTTCGTAGATTATAATTTGTTGGTATGTTCTAACAACAGCTGAAATATGTTCATCTTCAAAACGAAAGTGATGAATAAAACGTCACACACCGCGAACATGTTAAATATGTCTGATGTTAATACTTTTCTTGAGGGATTTTCATTATGGTTTGATTTGACAGCCACGCCAAAACTTTCAATGAATGACCTTAGCCCAAATAAAAGCTCTTGTCACATAATACGATCGGACATTTTGACATTTTGTGGATTGGGTGGAATGGCAGGAAATATATAACAGATATGATAGGAAAACTGTTTACTACCGTGGGACGATGGCTTGGCAGATTGATTCAACATTTAACAGTAGAATGTAAAACCACTGTTTCATAAGTGAAGGTTTGAGCAACGTTTTGAGGAATATCTTGAATACTATAAATCACGATATTCTGTAACGTATTGTTTAGATATCCTTTAATAAATCCTGTTAAACGATATACTTACGACATTATCGCAAAATATTTATTTTTTATTTTACCGAACTTTTGTACATTCAAATTCATATTAAGTTATGTTTTTAGTTCTGATGGACTATTTAAGAGTTAGTGTGGGTTTCAACTTTGTCAAATTATATTTTGATTCTTATAACCGTTCGGTGAAATTCGAGTATGGTAAACAGACAGACAGTCGCGTGATCTTGCACGCCTAAGTTTTTCTCCTTTTACTGAATGATTAATGTGATTAGGAGAGTCCAAGTTTTGTTTAATTGAACGAGAGACTTTATTATTTGTAAGATAAGATACAACTTACGCGTGGTACATGGTTTGGTCTAAAAACTGAGAATAGCAATTAATCTTAATAACTCTTCTGTAAAGTTAAACATTATTATTGATTTACTGTATTAAAAACTACAAGCAAATCTATATCAATAAGACTTAAATCAACTCAATATTGCATTTACTTGGCTTAGTGCAATGTAATTCACAGATATCGTTATCTAATTAAGCGGAAGTATGATGTAATGCACAGCCCCCTTTATTATTTTCTTTTTATCTTTAAGTTAATGGAAATTTACCCACTTTTATAAACTTTATTTAAAATAAACAGCTGTTTTAATAGATTACATATTATCAGTTGAGTACTTAGGTGCCTACAAGTCTCCAGTCGTTCGCTCCTAAAGTCTATCAGTTAAAATTATAATGCAAACACTTTTCTGGCTTAATTCAGACATTCAAGGTAAAACGTACGATTATACAAAGAATATAGTAAAAACGGTGTTTCAAACCACCAAGGTTTGACTTAAAGCCAACCTACCAACTGACCTGTTCCTGGAAGAATTCTAAAAGAGTACTATAAAATTACGTCTCAAATGATGGTACAATTTAAAATCTACTAGGAAACTCACTAGGTTGTACCCACCATAGATTATCATTCGAAGTTGTATTTCAGACATCGCGAGATGTTGGTTTCAAAAACGAGAATTGAGACGTTCGTTTCCCATAGCTTGAGTATTAGTTTGCAAATATGTAGGCCTACTACTAAGACTGGATCGCTGACTCTGTGTTACGAGAACGAGCCGGCGCGGCGCGGCGCTCTCAAGTTACCCCCACAACTGTAAGGGCTCCGTTGTGCAGCGATAGCATTGAGAAGCGGACATTGTTTCGTTTGTTAAACACCGTATAATCTGTCTTACAACTGTCCCAGAGTTTAGTTTAGTCTGTTAATACTATTGGTAGCCTATATCATAATACTGTATGTTTATAATAACATTTTATAAATAGTAGGTCCTACATTAAAATATAATCCATTCATAACAAGCCAAGGTATCACCTGTTCATTATTCCGGACTACATTAAAAAAAAATAGCATGTAAACATACATAAATTTGTAACATCAATTAAGTTGTTTTGTACAACCGAAATGAAACCATTTAAAAAAATTGCCTTAAGTTTTAACTTACAGTCTTTAGCACAGTTTGATTCCAGTTTGTAAACTTATATATACTACATAGTATACTTATAGTCAAGGTTGCAAAAACAAGTTAATTGTGGCTTCGTTTATGTTATGTTAAACATTTATTGTTACAGTACATTAAATCATTACATATAATGACATACATAGGCTACTTGAAATGGAATTACAGGCCTACGTGTGACTGAACAAAATAACCTTATTTAATTTTTGTTGTAGGCCTGTAGAGGCAGTATTTTCTACGATGGTTATTTTCTTTGCTAAATTAAAACTTTTTATTTTGAAAAATAAAAATTCAATCATGTTTATTAGTTTTAATTCATGAGTTTCCTCTCCAATTTCTACTAACTCCGTGTGTTCAAGGAATACATTACAGCTAAAGTAATTTATACCATCATTTATGCACCAATCATGTCAAAACTACTCATACATTTATCATAACCTTTCAACACTTTATGAAAAAAACAAACAATATTAAAGACGTCATCGTTTGGATCATATAATTTTCCCATATTCAAAAAACTTGTGAAATGCGTAGAGAACAAAATCACAATTAATGTTACGGGAAAGTTTGCTAACGACATACCCTGCTATATAATATAAAATGTTTTGCTGGTAGTATGAGACACTATTTAAACTGTCATCAATCATCTTAGATATGACTGCAGTGTCATCGTCTTCAATGTCATTTTCATTTGATGTTATTGCGTTTTTTTGCATTCGTTGAACTTAAAATGGAAGCCAATATACATGTGGATCAGTCTTTTGAAAATCGACTTTTACAGCCATATATGCTGCGCAGAACTGCATATTCCAAAATAATAAAAATATACAATTGGCTCCAAAACGATGGTAGACAAACAGTGGACGCGCCAACTAAATACAATCACAATCGCGGCAACTGACACACAACGTGGCGGGAAAGCCCTTACTGTGGTGGAGGGAATAGTGTCACCGCCGGTTCGTTCCTAGCGATATTCCGCCACCTGAGTCAGCGATAAAGTTATATTATTCATATCTATGGTACCGACACGACAAACGTTTACCCTGAAAGCCTACGTTTGCCTTGTCAAAATCAGTAAATTAACATACAACTCTACACGCAGCGTAGCCGTTTTCTACACCTGAAAAGTGTCACCAAGACTGACAAACCTTAAGGACAAGGAGGAAGGGAAGTTGTGGTGTTCCCTGTGGAGTAACCCGTGTGTTCCCGTTCGTCTTGACAGTACTAAACTCTTGTTACTGACTCAAAACTCGATAGACACAATTTTTGTATTCCAGTTAGACATCTGTGTGGTTATATATAAAACATATATTGTACCTGTGGTTTCATTTTGACTAGGCATCCTATAAAAAATAATTGATAGAACTAAGTGTTACCCTTTAATTAATTTATCCTGTAATACTGCTAATTAGATTTAAATTACTTGATAGTACACTTGTGAATAGATTTTAACAATCATAATACAAACAACAATTTGTTTCTTAAAATGTTTAATTTGTAAAATTAATATTCACGGGTTTCAATTAGTGTTTCCGTTTCTCTACTTACGACGAATACATTGTACTACACATTATGCCTGGTTTACACGATGCGTAGTTCTTGTCATTATACTGTACTCTATTCCACCAGCCGTGGCACCTGACGGATTAGGAGACCCTTTACTCTCACAAGCGCCTGGGTATGACCAGCCCGACCAGGCAGATGACTCAACACTGGGGAGTCCAGTAGGCAATTGCTGACTTGATAAATCACAAATTTTAACAAATTTAAATTTCGTATTTGAAATCTTCGTTAAATTTAAAAGAAAAGGACACCAAACACGACATGATTATGATAATAGTATATGCATAAACGTAATGATTTGTTGACGACATTTTAACCCTAAAACCGGCAATGTTAACAAAAATGGATTTATTGGCGTTTGCAAGCATATTTTCAAAAATTCGCCAAATATAGTAATTATATACCAATCCAAAAGTGTTCTGTACCTTTTTTGTAGAGAAAGGTTCAAAAAATTCATATATGCAATAAAAAAAATTATTGATGTAAAATTGTAGAAGTTACTCAAGAAACAAAAAATAAACAATTTATAAAATGAACTTTAATTGTTGTACACTGACAATTAAAAATATAATTTCCACACCATAATGGTACCAATATAGGTAAATATGTTTATACAGTATTTAATAAAATCTACTTACTTAATTATCTATATAATCCTTTAGAGTACACAGCGTCTAAAACTTCAGGGCCAAACTACTAATTGCTGGTCTAGAAAGCCAGCAAAAAAAGTGTGATAACCTACTACCGGTAGCTAGATTTTTTTTGGTTTTTAAATGCGAAAAACCTAGGTGCTTATCATCGCCTACACCGGTAGCTAGAAATGATAGAGTTAGTTCTAATTTAATTTTTACAGGTATCGCAGGTCTCATAATTGTATCTTCACGTTTTATTTTAGGAGATATTTTTTGGAACAAAAGCTCAAACTAATCTGGTGTCTGGTGTCATTCTCATGAAACTGTTATACTCCATTTGATCTTCGACTGCAAGTTCTCTTAAGGGTCGGCTCTAGTAAAACAGAAAGCAACCTGCGACTCCCTACAGCAGCGGTAGGTTACGCGGACATTGCTCATCCTAAATCCATTTAAAACCCGCAATTATTCAAATAGCGTTTTTTTAAAAAATACCAAACTCTTGGGGACAAAATTCTTCATCCGAATGGCTTGGTAATTTTTCGCTATAATTAATAGTTACAACGTAAAAAATATTTAAAATCACCCTATAGTGGCGGTAGGTTACACGGACATTTCTTAGCCTAAATCCTTAGCCTAAATTAATATTGTTAATAAATATTAAACAAAATATTTTTCTTAGTTTTTAAAAAGCCATTTGCATGCATATTGACTATAGTTTTAAAATGACATATCGTTTATAATTTTCCGATCAAAAATAAAGAAAAAAATTTAATTTTAATTTAACATTGGTCTTATGGAGTATTAGCCAACATGGCCGACAGCTAGAGCCGACCCTTAATAGACCAACCGAATTCAGGGCTATAGAATACAAGGGCTGGTCCGCTCCTTTGATGTTGACGCTTGCCGACTGTCCCAACCTTCCTCTCGCCCCCCTTCTATGTGACGTCACTGAGGTGCCATGACGCGCCGCGCAAGCACGGTTCGCCTTAGCTCTCACATGTTATTTGATATAACGTTGCTGGCGAAATTACTGAAACTATTAATTTGGTAGTATATTGATGCGTTGCGGTCAAGTTACTAGCAGACCGTTTTAGCAAGGTAATATTTATTTAATGTTACGTTGCAGACGAGATTACTTTATGAAATGTTACAAAGATTATCAAGTAATATTGTCTGCAGCGTTACTTGAATATTCCAAGAAACACCTTTACTAACAAAATACATTAAAACAAACATTTTCAGAATGATGAGATATAAATAAATAAATAAATATATAATATATAAATAATAATAAGATTTAAACTTAGAGTACCGGTATTTATTGATAATTCAAAATTTAAAAACAATAAATTTTAAGTACTTAGCTTCAAATTAAAATAAACATTAAAAAATATTATTTATTTAATATAAGAGTTGCAAGCGAGATTACTTTATTTCTTCTGCAGCTTTAAGTTAAAATGTTAAAAAATCTTTACTAGCAAAATGCACTTAAAATTGTCAGAATAATTAGATATAAATAAATATATATTATACAAATAATAAGAATTAAATTTAAACCTAGAGTAATGAAATTATTGATGACAAAAATAAAAAATAAAACATAATTTTAAGTTAAACTTCTAGACTAAATTAAATTGCACAATGTCAATTTAAATTAAAATAGTTCAATTGTTTAAATTCAACTATTAAATTCCCTAAGGCATAGGGAAGGAAAATTTCTATAAAGCAGTATTATTCATTTAAAAAAAAATATTTTATGTCAGCAGTAATTATTATGTCAATGTGCATATCTGCATATAAGCTACTCATTATGTGTAAGTATTTATAAGTTTTATGTGTTTTATTTTATAAATATTACACATGTTTTATTAAACTGCAGTATGACATTCAAGTTTTAGTGTTTTATTGTAATAAATACAATTATTTTCAATAATGTGACATTTTGTTCAATTTCGTATTTAGTTTTCAGAAATGTTTCGGAGAATCAAATTAAAAGTATACTAACATTAGTAGGCCTATACTACAACGGTTTATTACCCACAAATTAGTTAGTTTTATTGTAACCTTGTCTTCTGTTTACATCGTTGTTTACTGTCTATTTATTGCTTTGAGTAGTGTTAATACTAAAACTAAATAAAGAAGAGGCCATCATAAAAATTGTACAGCTTTGATAAGAAATTGAAATTATTGTAGCATAAAATACTTATGAGAAGCGGTGGGAATGGAGCAGGCATTACTGCCGTGACGTCATCACGTGGCAGTCACGGGAACGTTCTCCGTGACGGACAGGTCTAGCCCTTGTATTCTATAGCCCTGAACCGACCACGTGTAATTACCACTTGTATCTCTTCGAAGTAGCCATTTCTTAGTCCATATTCGTTTTTGTCTTTTGCTTAATTCGATTTCCAGTTCATTTATTAAAGAGGATATTATTATGTTTGAATAATGTTTAAAACTTTGTGTAGTAAAATTAGATGACGGTCCATTTCATTTGCAACTATTCACTATTGCTTAATTCAACCAGATACGTGAGAACGTCTATGCTTAGTGCGAGTGACAAGTACTAATGGCAAGTACTAAGCATCGTGTAAATCAGGGATAAGCATGTCATTTCTAATAAGCACTAATACTATCATCAGGCGGTCGCACGTTGGAGTGCAACCGCGAGTAGGGTAAAATCGTGGCGGCGGTAGCTACTTGTCATTAGTAAATAGAACAGGTTCCTATTCACTCGCACTCCCTGTTTTACTAAGCACTAATCACTACTGTTCACACGTGTGGTATTAGTGCGAGCGACAAGTACTAAGGATCGTGTAAACCGGGCATTAGGTTTGCTAAGTTTTCTTTGGTGGGATTAGTAATTAAATACTTCTTGTTTGGAATTATAGCGCTATGTCATTTTGTAAATGGATTATAGACCCTTTCTGGTGTAGTTTTCTACGTAAATAACTCCACTAAAACTATATTTCCAAAATAAAATTGTACTTCATTACTTCAATATAAAATACTCCAACAACACTTCCCACACACCCAAACAGACATTTATCAAGAATTCCAATTAAGAATTCTGTTTAAATGATGAAAACTGATGCTACAATTAACGAGAAAGACTGTGGAAAGCAGTTCTTCGAATTGTTAAACTGGTTGAAAGCATGATCTGCCCACGTTCACTGCGTAGGTCTGAGTGTGGGAGGATAGGGTGCAGTTGCTATTTGTTTACCCATTATATTAGATTCCTACTTGTCTATTGATGGGGGAAGCTTTTCAATTATCGGGTGAAGCCAACCAACCAATATTTAAAACTTATTAGAGTTCATGAGCAGTATTACTACTTAAAGTTCACTGAGTGGGTAATTTACATACATTATATTACAAAATGAGATGTATTGGTTGAACTCGATCGTACAACCTTGAAATTTGGTACCCTGCTGCGCCAGGCCTGTGGAAACACTCCGTGTTACAAAACTTTTTTTAAATCAATCAGCGTTTAAAATGTACTTTAGTTGTTATCTACAGGTTAAACTTCAATACTAATTCCCGAAGTCGTGGTTAATGCACGGATCTTCCGCACGTCGCAAAAAGTTCGTTTTTGTTTTTAAAGCGTTGTCACTGATTTTGCAAACGGGCGTCTTTTCGAACGTCGGTAGCAGATGGTTTGGGAATCGGTTAGTTTCAACGGCCACAGAAACTTAAATATATCGCGGCTTTGCACTGTTTGCTGCCATAATAAATTACCGGTAGAACTGAACAGACGACTCATGGTGAAGAAATACTCTACTAGTAGAGTGGAGTGAATTAGAGCAATGTCGGTGTGTTGGTTGGCGAAAAGACTGAACAATGGGACCCCACACTAATTAATTCCCAAGAAGGATCTCCCAAAAGACGTACGTCATGTTATGTTAGATTGAAATCGTGTTTTTGCATAAATGATCTGACTTACTCAATTGATTTAGACAGAACGCATGTTTATTTCAGAATGTCCGTTGTAAACTTTTGACTGATGAAACCGAATGGAATGTACTTCATTGCTTAAATAGTTTTTTTGGCTAAATGCACATATAAAGGAAGTTTTCGGACGTAAGCACAAAACGCAAAGTATAAATTTAGCTTTATGCACGGTGCAGATATCCGTTTACGCGGACTAAAAAGTGTGCGTATTTTGTCTACAACAAATTTATTCCGAAAAAGTAGATATTGATATTGAATAGATAAATTTATAAAATTGCATCTTTTTCATAAAAATAATGAAAAATAAATTCTTGAACATCTAACAGAATAATTTTTTGGTAAGTTTAACTTTATATAAATGTTCGCTTTAATCGATTGATTGGATGGTTGAAACAACCCCTAAAATAATAAATATTTATTATTATACATCCATCAAGACTAGAGGCTGGAAATTTGTGCATTTATTTCTTACAAGATATATATAAAAAGTAAACCATATTTGTATTTTATACTGAGCTGCTAAGGGGTGAAATTGTGATAACAACCCCTAAAACAATACAAATTAAATATAACCTGTCCCTTAAAGCTTGAGAGCTGGAAATTGGTACATTCATTTCTTACAAGATGTATATGTAAAGTAAACAATACTTGCATTTTTTAGTGTACTGATAAGGGGTGAAAATGTGGTAACAACCCCAAAACAATACAAATTAATGATTTTACTTCCCATAAAGCTAGAAAGCTGGAAATTAGTACATTTATTTCTTACAAGGTACATATACAATGTAAACCATATTTGCATTTTATACTGTGCTGCTAAGGGGTGAAATTGTGATAACAACCCCTAAAACAATACAAATTAAATATAACCTTCCCTTAAAGCTAGAGAGCTGGAATTTGGTACATTCATTTCTTACAAGATATATATAAAAAGTAAACAATACTTGAATTTTGTAGTGTACTGATAAGGGGTAAAAATGGGTAACAACCCCCAAAACAATACAAATTAATTATTATACTTCCCTTACAGCTAGAAAGCTGGAAATTGGTGCATTTATTTCTTACAAGGTACATATACAATGTAAACCATATTTGCATTTTATACTGTGCTGCTGAGGGGTGAAATTGTGATAACAACCCCAAAACAATACAAATTAATTATTATACTTCCAATAAAGCTAGAAAGCTGGAAATTGGTACATTTATTTCTTACAAGATAGTATAAATGTAAACCATATTTGCATTTTATACTGAGCTGCTAAGGGGTGAAAATGCGATAACAACCCCCTAAAACAATACAAATTAAATATAACCTTCCCTTGAAGCTAGAGATCTGGAACTGGGTACATTCGTTTCTTACAAGATATTTATAAAAAGTAAACGATATTTGTATTTTTCAGTGTGCTGCTAAGTGGTGAAAATGTAACAAAAACCCCTAAAACAATTCAAATTAATTATTATACTACCCAAAAAGCTAAAGAGCTAGAAATTGGTACATTTATTTCTTACAAGATATTATTTATAATAATAAATTTTTGAAAAAAAAAATAAACCAACTTCAAAAAAACAAAAACAACAAAATGCTGAAACTAAAAAGTAAAAAATAGTATATTGATCAAACGTAATTTATTCAAAACCGATACAAATGTTGAAGTCGGCGCCAAATTTATTATTAATTTATTTAAATAAATCAACTTTACAAGAAATTATAATGATTGGAGTTGTAAAGTATTACCGATTATGAGTGAAATTAGCTGTTATATTATATGTTACTCACGTAGGCCTACGCATAGATGCATGTACGGACGTTAACTCACTTTTATATTAGTTGATTAAATGCGTGACACAACTTTGAATTCATTTTATTCGTGTAAATGTAGGCCTAAATGAATTTACGACGTTGTGAGCATTTATGTAATGTATTTATACCTAGTTGACTCAAATTTTCAACAAAAATATTTGATAATTAATCATACAAATTTGAATAAAATGGCTTTTTAAGAAATATTTTAATAATAGCTGACCCGACAGACATCTTGTCCAAATTTCAATAAATTTGGTTGTGATTGTTTTGAGAATTTGTGATAAGCTGTTGGAAAATGGTAAAAAAGAGAAAAGAACGTATTTCTGAGCGATCATTGTATCTTTTAACGATTGAAGAAATGGATATGAAATTTGAGGAGTAGTAGATTCAGAAAAACTAAAATAGTGTTAAACTCTAGGTAAATTTGGCACCGACTTCAAAAATTTGTTTGTATCGGTTTTGAATAAATTACGTTTGCTCAATATACTAACTATTTTTTACTTTTTAGTTTCAGCATTTTGTTGTTTTTGTTTTTTTGAAGTTGGTTTATTTTTTTCAAAATTTTATTATTTTTTGATTTTTAGAGCGATGCGCAGATTAAAGAAAAACTTTTATTTCCTAAAAGGTGTTAATGATTTTGTATTTACTGTATAATGCGATTTAAGTAGTACGCTTTTTTTTAATTATTTTTTTATTATTTTATTAAAAAAGTTATAAAAAACAGGTAAAAAGTTTAACGACTGGCAGGGTTTTACTCGTAATTTTTCCAGTACCGGAACGCTGCCGGAACTGAACAAAAAATACAAATTTTTTTGAAATTTTCACATCTAAAACTCCTATTTTACGTAGCTTTGCCGATTTTAAGGGTGCAGATAATATACTTACTTTTATAAGAAAAGTACACTTGGTATATGTAACTATTTTTGTATTTGTATATAATACATAGCAAATTTTAGAGACACATACTATTTCCAGCAAAAACTTGGCAAAATGTCTCTTATTTAGTCAATAGCCTTTATCAGAAATTCAAATCCTCGGTAAAAGACTGCAAACCTAATCAAATTTTATGTATTATAGCAAGAAATGATTTTTCTTGTACAAGAACAATTAAATGCAAGCAAGCTTATGAGAATACAACACACAAATACGGACGCTAAATTGCCGTGCGGCCGGTGTTCAGGTACCTACGTTTAAATATTTTTCTCTTTCGGGGTGCCTTTCGACCTTGTATTTGTGACGGCGTTTGTCAGTGTACACCATTGTTTGTTTGTATTCCATGTTGTGCTCTCATTTGGAATAGCCTATTTATTTTTAATTAATTAATCGTGAAATGAAATTAGTTATTCTTTAAGAATTAATCACTAAATGTGGTCCAAATTATATCATCTTTGGTTTTATTTTGATTACAATAATTTCATCAATAGCTTATATGTTATATATAAACTTGTTCATGCCGAAAAAGTTAATAATACAGAAGTTTAAGCATCGCTGGTTTTTAAACTTTTTGGCCGCCTCGACTCTGAATCATGGGTCTCTTAGGCGGATTTCTTATCAAAGCCAGGCCGGGCGAAAATCGCTAGATCACTGATTACGCAGTATTTCAATTGGAGCTTTTATTAGGACTCCGGGCTCAGATTATGAGCAGTCCTGCCTCCCGCTACTTCAAGCGGTTTCTGCCTGCGTTTTTCAGTCTAGCTCGGTGTCCATGCCAGTGTCACTATGTTGCAACTGCGACTGCTAGGAAGGCTAGAAAACCTATTGAGTGAGACTCGGCTTCAGTGCGAACGCATCGCAGATTTTGCTCGGTTTGGCTTGGTATCGCTTCGCCCGGCCCGGCTCGACTCAGTTTTGGTGTGAAAAGGGCTAATTTGTAGCCGTTCACAGCGTTCACCAAACATAATAGGTGTGCCGCAAAGCTTGCAAAAAAGGTGTCTGGTGCTCCCATTTCGATTCCGAGCTGAGGGACAATATGGGATACTTTACTGTAGTTGGCTGGCATAGTCGCAACGCACTGTAGTGTGGGGATATCTTGAGGGTTTACGATTGGCAGACTTACAATTCTGAACCGAGTGTTGAATGAGTGTGATTGAGGGAGTGGATGGTCCAGTGCAACGTTAAGACAAAACGTATAAAAATTTAATAAAAAGCAGTACCGGAACAGTGTTCCGGTGCGTTCCGGTACCAGTAAACCCCTGACGACTGGTATAAAAATGTTTCACTTAGGCTACTTACCTGAACTAAGTCTTTTACAACATTTATTTATACAATTTTTTACTTATTTACATAAAGGATGGGTATGACAGAAAAACAAGTTTCTCTTATTTACCTGACCGAAGGCGGGTACAACAGCAAAACAAAATTTGGTATGACAAAAATATAAACATCTGTTCCTTATTTACATGACCGAAGCCGGCTACGACAGCT
>JAGFPH010000660.1:46053-59028 GCA_018207615.1 Philaenus spumarius | reverse complement strand
CCCCCCCCCCCCCCCTATTATGTTTTTTTATTAATTGAAATAAACAGATTTGCTTTGGGGATTGTTAACATGAACAAAAATGGAGTCTTTTGGTGTATCGTAAACTTCTACTCTTCCTCCAAAAATGGGGTATTTTGGAGGTAAGTTGAAAATTTTAAATGAGAACCCTCTATTGAGTGACACCTCATTTTAAAGGCCTTGATAAAAGAAGATTGGCGCAAAGCGGAGGTCTGTATGTTGATTCTATCCAACACAATGGCCAATCAAAGTTATATTTTTTCTCATTTAAATAACATTGAAATGTTAAAGATGATGCATCTGTTATTTTTTACAAGGGTTTAATTCAGTAGATCACTCAATGTAAGTTATAAAACATAGTAATTAGTATACAAACAGTAAAGCTAAGCCCTCTGGATTGGACTTTTTACTATTAGGCCTCGTTTATGCATTAGCGGTCGACCGCTGACAATTTTGTCAAGCGGTTGACCGCGGCGGCTACCCCCGCTCGTTTTTTAAACACTGTGGTGGGGGAGCCAGTTCTGCCAACTGTTCTCCAGTCCTGTCAGTCTGAAAAAGTGTTATAAGTGTGCGATGAATCACACCGGGTAGGTTGGCAGCACTGACATGGCGGGAGCGGTGAGCCGCTGTGCATAAACGCTCCCATTTAATCCAATGCATTTTGAAACCGCAAAAAACTGCGGTTTGTAAGTGCACTGCTCTGTTTCTGTGAACCGCTGTGGCTCGCCGCTCCGCTTCTTGTTGCATAAACGTGCCCATTTAACTCGATGCACTTATAAAAGTAGCGCGGCGCGCCGCTGCCGTCGACCGCTAGTGCATAAACATGCTCCTTAAGAGTCGATAAACATGCTCAGTTATGAATAACAAAGCAAGATTGTATCAACCCAAAGTCCAGTACCTGGGAGTTCATCCTCAAAGGTTGTTGTGTGGTGCCATCCTTAAATAATTCCGAAGTTTATCATATTCCGGAACTGCATTTGGGTTAACTTTGGCCACTCTAAATACAATTTCCTTGCCCAAACTTTCTTCTTTTTTGTACAATTCAATCGCTGTTAGAGCAATCCTTATTTTGCCTTTTTTTACAAAGCAGGAGCCATCCTCGCCGGTTCACATATAACTGACACTGACAGCTTAACGATTGGGAAGTTTGAAATCGGAACGTGTCTATAGTATGATGTGTTTAAATGGCTGCAGAAATTCCCTGTTGGAAGTTATCTAAACGTGTTTCAAAAACTAACATGTTATATCGACTCAAAATCCCGTTACACGCACTTATTAGCAGCAAAGAGTCGTTTAGTAATGTCACCGGAGTTGCTTTCTTTGCAATAATTATCTTTATTTTTTCGCGAAGCTTATTTGTCTTAGAAACGTAATATTTATTGTTATTTTAACTGTAAATAGTTGTTTTTTTTTGTAGATAATATAAAATTTAAGGGAAATAGTATATTTCGCACCTAGGGCCGAAAATGAGATTTTTGCAGCATCGAGAGCTGCAAAACCCTTTCGGCCGTGGTGCGAACGCTATTTTTCACCACACTACACAATAAAATAAACACTATATAAAATTAAAAAATAATATTTATTTAGCACACATGAAAATGAAACTTTGAGGTTATAAACTCTAGCTATGGAAAGTACAGTTTTACCTCAGTTGCTAGGCAACGGTGAAAATAACAATTATGTGTGTGCCTCTAGTCTAGTCTGTCGGCAATACCTATTGAATCATTTGCCATATGGGTCTATTTCATAACGAAATTGTGTTGAGATATGCGTTCATATTTTAATTAATTGGATAAACGAACAGCTGACTTTACGGCCCTAGGGCAGAAAAGAGCTACTTTCGGCCTCCAAATGACGTTCCGAAAATAGCTGAAAACATCGTAGTGTGGTGAAAATGTTTTTTATACTCTAACATTATCTTTGTATTTTAGTATGAAGTAGGTTAGCATCCAATTTACTGTATAAGAGAAGGGAAGGCAATAATTAGGGAAATTTAGCTTCACACCACACCTGCAATCTCAACGTACATCTCCAAGCAACCGGTTGCCTGGGAAACTACACTTCCTTCCGGTCTTTCTTCTTTTGTTCACATGTCCAGGTGGTTTTTTGTAATACACGAACTTTTTTGCAGACCGTTTCCTCTCCAGTATACAAATTTTTGCCTTATTTTAACGGGTTTTAAACATTGATACATCCGGATAAGACCTCTTAAGAGTTTCGGCTCTTGTAAATCTGATATGTTACTTTTTGTTGTATAGGCCTATCAGAGCAAAATAATAATCTTTTCTGGTTCGGTCCAACATTTGTAAGATTTTTTGTGTCCGCCGTTGTTTTCTTATCTTTGAAGGAAAAACGAATAAAATTGTAATACTGAACTTGTAAATAAACAATACTTTTTACACATTATTTTTAGAATGAAAGAAAATATAATCTACCATTTTTGTATTTGTTAGTTAATTGTGTTAGGTACATTTATTTTTTTTAAATCCAGTAATACGCTATTACAAACCATAACAAAATATATAGGAGTAGCAAATTGTTAACGATTATAGGAACAGTTTAATGCGTCAATTTTAGTAACATACTCAATCATTAATTTTTATTTTCAAGCAGTCGTTTTTAGTTAGGCCTCAAAATGTAACTACAGTATATATATATATATATATACTGTATAACTATATCTATATATATAAAAGCCAAAACCCACTGACTCACTGACTCACTCATCACGATTTCTCAAAAACTACCGAACGGATTGGAATGAAATTTGGTATGTAGCTTCCTCTAGGCCCATAGGTGCTCACTAAGAAAGGGTTTGAAAAAATTCGAAATTTTAAGGGGGGTTTGGGGGGGTTCAAAGTTATTAAAAAATGACTTCTTCAAAACTACCGAACGGATTGGAATGAAATTTGGTATGTAGCTTCCTCTAGGGCCATAGGTGCTCACTAAGAAAGGATTTGAAAAAATTCGAAATTTTAGGGGGGTTTGGGGGGATCAAAGTTATTAAAAAACGACTTCTTCAAAACTACCGAATGGATTATAATAAAATTTGGTATGTAGCTTCCTCTAGGGCCATAGGTGCTCACTAAGAAAGGGTTTGAAAAAATTTGAAATTTTAGGGGGGGTTTGTTGCGATCAAAGTTATTAAAAACGACTTCTTCAAAACTACCGAATGGACTGGAATGAAATTTGGTATGTAGCTTCCTCTAGGGCCATAAGTGCTCACTAAGAAAGGGTTTGAAAAAATTCGAAATTTTAGGGGGGTTTGGGGGATCAAAGTTGTTAAAAAACGATTTCTTCAAAACTACCGCATGGATTGGAATGAAATTTGGTATGTAGCTTCCTCTAGGGCCATAGGTGTTCACTAAGAAAGGATTTGAAAAAATCCGAAATTTTAGGGAGGTTTGGGGGGATCAAAGTTATTAAAAAACGACTTCTTCAAAACTACCGAATGGATTGGAATGAAATTTGGTATGTAGCTTTCTTTAGGGCCATAGGTGATCACCAAGAAAGGGTTTGAAAAAATTTGAAATTTTAGGGGGGTTTGGGGGGGATCAAAGTTATTAAAAAACGACTTCTTCAAAACTACCAAATGGATTGGAATGAAATTTGTTATGTAGCTTCCTCTAGGGCCATAGGTGCTTACTAAGAAAGGGTTTGAAAAAATTCGAAATTTTAGGGGGGTTTGGGGATCAAAGTTATTAAATCACGATTTCTTCAAAACTACCTAACGGATTGGAATGAAACTCTAGGGCCATAGGTGCTCACTAAGAAAGGGTATGAAAAATTTCGAAATTTTAGGAGGGGTTTGGGGGGGATCAAAGTTACTAAAATCATAATTTCAGACCTTTTATTAATATGGCAATAGTGCTTTTATTATTTAAGATCTATATATATAAAAGCCAAATACCACTCACTGACTGAACACTTAAAAAGAATACAATTACGTTAAAAAGACTGAAAACACGTACCACCACGGGCAACGCCGTACGGGTCAGCTAGTATCAGATATAACTATAGTTTAAATAACGCTTATGAACATTTATTTTTCCTTTAGTTTATTAAATTTGTTTATTTAAACAACTTTTTATTTGTCAACAGTTTTTTCTCTATCTCTTTCGTATTAAAATACAAATTCCAAACAAATACAATATTTCCAATAACTTTCAGTTATTATTATAAGGTATTAATGTATTGTATTTATTCAGATTTGGCTTTTAATTATAATACAACTCGATTAAAACTTAAAATAAAAATCATCATATTCTTCTAATGTTTCAAATAATGCTTAAAAACAGTTTTTATAAAAGCTCTTGTATTTTTTTATTGCTGATACGTACAGCTTTATTTTTGTAAATCAAAAAATTGTATGAAATACAAATTTAACCTACATGATGTTCCGATCTGGTATTAAGAATTAAAATTTAATATAGTTTCCAATTAAATAATGTATTACTATAATAGGCCTCAGGTGATCCTTATCGCGGACTTTATTTAGAATTCTGTCATATCTCTGTTTGATATAAGTGTTATTAACGATCTAATTTCCGACAATCACACTAGGCGTAATCTTTTTTCATTCATAAAAGCTATGTACATGTTGATAATGAAGCCTCTTTGCTTTGCTTACATTCTCTACCAGCTCTGGTGAGCTGTTTAATTATCTCAGCTCCTGTCAAAATGTTTGATATTTCGAAATGAAGGAATGGGTTGATAGAAAGTGAATAAAATCTGCAACTTTTTATCAGATTTTGTATTTTGCAAATTGGAGTACTCAATAGATAAAGATGGAAACTTTTGTTGATGTAGTAGGCTTATAGTTTTTTTGAAAATACTGTACTCTCTAAATATTCTGTACATAAATTCTCTAATTACTCGGCTGCTTTAGAAAACAACAGTTTTAACTTCCTGTAAAATAATTTCTAAGACAAATTGGAAAACAAACTTTCGAGAACGAAACTTTTTACATTATTATTATGGTGGCATAGAAAAACTTAAAAAAACTGATAAAGTAAAAACTGGTATTTTTCGAAATAATCTTGACTTGTGAGATACTAGAATGAAACTAACACTAATCCTCACTAATAACATGTATTTTATTTAAACTTGTTTTAATTACAATATCGCCTTCTTTAGGGGTACAAAATTACTATAACTAAATTAAAACTAGTTATCAGTGGTTAAAATTAACTTAGAATGGTTTATACTACCTTTAAATTAATAAAGTAAACAAATCTATATTGAGAAGTATTAAATTTAATTTCGGGGGTTTCTAGCTTATGCACACATATATTGACATGTAATGTGTCTTGTTGTTTAACATAGAATGACATATATTGTAAATTCAATTGAAAAATAGTAAATTCATGACATATTTTGTTCGAAATATTTCGCTTATCTTTTGAGTTTAAAATTTTATAAATGAATCATAGAACCCCACCTTATATTTTATCAGTAAAAGTATGGATATATTTTATCTTAAAACCTAGATTTATTAAGAACAATAAGTTCTTGTAAATTCATAAACTCTACGCCAAATAGAAAATATTATGACAATTTAAAGAATGTTGTAATATTAATTAAATTCTCTTATAAAGAGTGAAACATTCTGTGATTTTTTTAATTGTGATTCTAAGGTTGAATTATATTAGTAGGCCTACGTTATGTGCATTCATATTTTTAATGCCTCAATACAAGTTATTTAAATGAGGCATATTAGAGTCCTTAAAAATTAAGAAAGTATTACAGTTGTTGTTATTTCATTATTTTTGTGTTATTTCACTTTATTGGTTACTAGCTGTATACCCGTGCTTCGCTACAGGGAATTTGTTATGTTTTTTCCATTACTATGATTCATAATTAATTGTAATATTTTCTCTCATTTTCTTACATCTATTATTTCATGACGCTGAATTATAACATGTATTTTCAATTAGTTTGGTATTTATTGTTCACTGGTTGCCCGTAAATCGTCTTCGTCACGGTATGTGTGCCGAATAAATTAAATCCATAAAAAAATTAAAAATCCAGAGTGAAGAGCGTCTTCTTTTTCAACCGCTAAATCTACGGACTGGTAAATCACAGTCTTAGCTGGATGTTGCAGATCATCCAGATATGTCTATATGCGAATCCACAGATCGGGATAGTTTTGATCAGCTTACGTCTTTAAATATTTAAAAAAATCAATTAATGAGTTCCAAATTTCAGTTCTCTGGCTTTAAGGAAAGAATACCAATTAATATTTATTGTTTTTAGTGGTTGTTGTCACATTTTCACTCCTTAGCACCACGTGACAAAATATAAAACTGTTTACAGATCACCCAGATTCGTCTTTAATATGCGAATGTATAGATCAGGATTGTTTTGATCATCTTACGTCTAAAATATTTTCTTAAAATGAATAAGTACCAAATTTCAGCTCTCTAGCTACAAGGAAAGAATGCCAATTAATATGTACTGTTTTTAGGGATTGTTATTACATTTTCAACCCTTAACAGCACGTAACAAAATGTAAAACTGGTTTATTTTTTTATATGTATCTTGTTAGAAATAAATGTTCAAAATTCAGCTCTATATCTTTAAGGAAAGTATAAAAATAAATATTTATTGTTTTTAGGTATTGTTATCACATTTTCACAACTATAGCAGCACGTAACAAATTATAAAACTCGTTTACTTTTTATATGTGTTTGTAAGAAATAAATTTAAAAAATTTCAGCTATAAAGAAAGTAAACAAACAACGTTTATTGTTTTAGGGGATGTTTCAACCCTTAAAGGTCAAATATTTTAAAATCCTATCTTAGTGCGCTTCTAGCGCCTATGAGCAATATTTGTACCAAATATGTGACGTTCCTTGGCGGTATTAAATTAATATTTATAGATATAGGGGTTGTTCCTAAATTGTACTCCTTAGCAGAACGTGATAAAACGTAAAACTGGTTTATTTTTTTTTTTATATGTATCTTGTAAGAATATATGTACAAAATTTAAGCTTTATATTTTTAAGGAAAGTATAACAAACAATGCTTATTGTTTTAGGGGTTGTTTCAACCCTTAAATGCCAAATATTTTAAAATCTTTTCTTAGTCCGCCTCTAGCCAATATGAGCAATATGTGTAGACTCTACCACATTTCACGTTCCTATTCGGTATTCAATTAATATTTATAGTTTTAGGGGTTGTTCCCCCCGCAGTATTTCCCCCCTTAGTAGAACGTGAAAAAAAGGTAAAACTGGTTTACTTTTTATATGTATTGTGTAAAAATAAATGTAAAAAATTTGAGTTTTCTAGCTACTTTAAGGAAATTATAACAAACAATACTTATTGTTTTAGGGGTTGTTTCAACCCTAAAAAGTCATATATTTTAAAATTCTTTCTTAATGCGCCTCTAGTGCCTATTACAAATACGTTTACTAAAATTCACGTTCCTAAGGGGTAGTTTTTTTAGATATATAACAAAAAATATTTATTGTTTTAAGGGTTGTTTCAACCCTTAAAAGTCATATATTTTAAAATTCTTTCTTAATGCGCCTCTAGTGCATATGACAAATACGTGTACCAAATCCTAGGAGGTAGTTTTTTTTTTAGATATATAACAAACAATATTTATGGTTTTAGGGGTTGTGTTAACCCTTACAAGTAATATATTTTTAAATTATTTCTTATTGCTGCTCTAGCCCCTGTGACAAATACGTGTACCAAATTTCACGTCCCTAGGCGGTAGGGTTTTTGAGATTAAATAACAAACAATATTTATTGTTTTAGGGGCAGTTTCAACCCTTAGAGGGCAAATATTTTAAAATCCTTTCTTAGTGCGCCTCTAGTGCCTATGAGCAATATGTGTACCTAATTTCAAGTTCCTAAGTGGTATGGTTTTTGAGATACTGTGATCAGTCAGTTAGTGAGTGAGTGAGTGAATGGGTGGGTTTTCGATTTTATTTATATAGAGATTTTGTACATATTAGCAATGTGAAGTTATCTTTAAGTATATAGTTTGCCAATGTTTGGGGGAGTTTTCGAGGTTATTATTAAGGAAATGCACATATTAACATTCTCGAGTAATCCCCACGTTATTGGTAACACAGAAAGGCCTTCTATATAACAACAAATTTATTTCGTAATAAACGATTTAACCAGAAATTTTTATTGAATTGAGCAAGCACCTCACTTCGTTATAAATATATTCTATGTAAGGAAGCAAGAAACAGCAATTCAAGCTTTTATTATTTGCAAGGAGGAAGAAAAACTTATTAGGGACGTAACCAGAAGTAAATATAACTGTATTTGTAACAAAATATAATTTAAGAAAAACATAAAATGGAGTATCGACGATCCTTTATAAAATTTGGGCAGATAAATTCGAGCTTGGATCATGTTACTATGGTAACGACGGTGAGCTGCGGCGCGTGTTTGGGTCACGCTGCAGCACGTGTTGGGCTGGAAGCTGGCTGACCTATATATCCTGCGCTGCGTTCAGTTCTGTTGCTGCATCTTGCACATTTTGTGTTTACTGATTAAGTTTTGATTTAATTTGGATTTATATGTCTAAAGTTGGCTACCACTGTTGAAAATGGGCAGTTTTGAGATTTATTGAATTGTCATTTATAAAATAGACATTTGTAAAATATATACAAATGTATTGCTTCTAAGTCCTTGTACTTATGTACAGAATTTGAACACCGGTTTAAAGATACTTCTTACAAAATTAATAGTAATTTAGGATATGATAATGTCATATTAAAACCCATTATTATTTTGTAGGACAATTTCAGGTTTAGGTTTAGACTATTTGAAATTTTAAAATAAAATAATTTTTATTTTTAAACCTACTTTATAAGTAATTCTTGACATTTTAAATACTAATTAATTGATTTTCCAAAACTAAAGAGTCCAGTTTCTTCCAAAAACATAAATCGTTTTAATCTCTTAATTTACTTCTATTGTAATCCTTTATTTAAACTATTTACAGTATAATATGTTTTTTAATTCAGATATCACTAAGATACATCCAAAGTCGTCATAAGATGATCCACTGCTATTTTATATCTGGCTGTTAAATTAAAATGCACATTATATTATTTTCAAACCAAAATAGAAAATATTACCAAGCTTTAAAGCAAATTCCTAATGTTAAAAAGACATATTATTTTTAAATTTAGCTTATAATTTGCTTTCTGATAACAAAATTTACTCTCAAAACAAATTATTAGTTTTAGGCCTAGGTAAAAAATATTGAGACCTATTATGAAATTGTATAACAAAAATGTATTGCAGACTAGACTCTCAAAGCAAATTAGTAGTAGGTAAACAAATATTGAGACCTATTATGAAATTGTATAGCAAAAATGTATTGCAGAATAGGCTAGAAGTTACAATATTAAAACATAAGTTTTTTGTTAAAAAATAAATGTTATACTGTATTATGTAGAGACGTTCTAATAAACACATGTTTAGTTATTTGAAAGACATGACACGTTTAGTAAACATATGTTTAGTTATTTGAAAGACATGGCACGTTTAATAATCATATGTTTGGTTATTTGAAAGACATGACACTTTTAGTAAACATTATGTTTGGTTATTTGAAAGACGTGGTACGTTTAGTAATCATATGTTTTTTGAAAGACAATGCACGTTTATCAAAGCTTTTCATGGACATTACTGCAAAACCCTACACAAACTATTCATTCAGCTCTTTGAATGATCTTTACATTCTTCAAATTAGTTTAGAGTTGATTGTTTTACAATTTAGTATACTTATAAATAGAATGTGACTCTTAACTTTCTGGGAGATCCTTACTTGTAAATCTATTTAAGTAGAGGGTAGAACATAGCAAACCATGGTAGTCATATTTGAATCTGTGTCTGGCTGTTGGCTCTAACTGCTTTTAATTTATCCCCACATATACATAGCTCAAGCTTTTAATTATAGTTATTTTATAATATTCAGAAGTTTTGTTGTAATAATAAGTCATTGTATTTCCTGCACTAGGCATTTTTGTTGTAATTCATCTAGTGTAAGTATTTGTTAAGGTTTGTGCTTGCTTATTAATGTGGAAAATTAAATTTGATCCTAAGTTAAGACAGCTTTTGTTACTTATGATCATTAGTTACTTATGATTAGATCCGACTGCCTTAGTTGAAAATTATTAACACAAAAAAAGGAGTTAAGTAATACAATTATGGGTATTCACAATGAAAAGTCAGTTAAATACTTATTAATACAATTTGTTTACATTTCTTTTTTCTGGTCTTTAAAAATGTGGATTTTAAAATGATTATACAAATAAAAAATTGTGTGAAATGATTTAGTTTCTTCAAAGAGCACTTCATAAATGTATACACTATATCCCTAAAACAATAATCTAATCAGTTCCAACTTAAGTTATAATATTTTTATTTTATAGTTTTATTTAGTAATTTTAAAATTAAAATCTGTGATTTTTAAATTTGGTCTGAACTTGGAAAATTTTCAGTTAATTATTAACTGCTTATTCATGGAATTGTTCAAGGCTTTGTCTTAATTAAGTAGCACCACACTTAATGACTTTTAGAGACTTATCAGCTGTTTTGTAAACAACTACTAGATAAAACATGGGGCCTAGGCCTACTGAACCAAGCAGTCTAGCCTGTCTGTGTAACAACTTATTGCATAATAAATAAACACATTGAATCAATATACAACTCATCAGGCATTTCTGTTATCAAATAGTTATAAAAATCTTCTATCTTTAAACAAGACACTGTAAATAGAGTTGTTGTTTCAATTAATAAGTTTTTAAACAATATATTTAATATACTGCATAAATATAAGGAAGGAGAGCTACCGTATAGGCAAACTTTTAGAATATCACTACCTTTATATGTTATTCCAAGTATAGGTTTTGTAGTGTTTATAATGTATTCATAATATAGGTATATATATAAGAACAACTATTTGTTGGAGGAGATACCCTACTTTAAGGTTTAAGCATTCTTGTATTTTTTTTATTCATAGTTTCTATATTTTTAGATATAGTATAAAAGTTGTAATAAAACATTTTTTTTTACAAAGTATCGTCATATGTTCTCCGTAAAGGTCTACAAGTCTATAGTAGGCTTTTTATTGTTTTACTTGTTTAGGCTTAGGTTTATGATAGTTTAATGGAGATTTGCCGATATCGAAAGATATTTATGTCTTAAGGTTTACTATAATTTTTTTCATAATTTTTTAAAATATATAGATTAAATAGGAAATTTAGCTTTTGTGCATTTTGTTAATTATTGTAAGTTTTGTTTTGTGATACAGCTGAAGTAATAAAGTGTTTTTGTTAGCATAGATTGTCAACCCAACCTTGATAGAAGTTATGGTGTTCACATTAATTTATTTGGTGCTTTGAGGATTTGTTCACATTAATTTATTTGGTGCTTTGAGGATTTGTTATGTTACAAAGAATTATGTAGTTGTGTTAATTAGATATTAAACCTTCAAATAATATTTTGAACAAATTATCAACAGTAGTAGATCTCTAAGATTCATTCTGATTATGCCTCATGGGTGTACTCATCATTAATTTCTATAATTTTGTATGTTGTATTATGACTCAGGGTGTCTACCAACCGGGGAAACCGGGAAATAGACGGGAATATGAATAAAGCTTGAAAATGCCGGGAGAAAGCCGTGATTTTGATGTGTAACCGGGAATTTTATTCCTTCACTTGAGTTATTTTCGTTTTGTAAACGCGATCGCGGGAGTTCGGCATGAGCAAGCACCTATTCCCTAAAATCGATTCCATTGATTCTTAGTGCGGTAATCGGTATCGAGAATCGATCGCAAAAGTCGATTCCAATTGAATTACAGTACCTCGATTCCAAGCACAAACAAAACATTCGATGTGTACTGAATTATTAAACCATATAAATTTACGTGTATAATCCATTTTAAACATTGTAACATTTAAATTAGGGATGGGCCGATTCACGATACCACCGATACTTTGTATTTGATATCGGTAACAAGAATCTATAGCCGAAACTCGATACTGATAATGAGAGATAATCAGTTCAGTTCATATTGTTGTCAGACTAGCCAGTTCTCCGTATTTTGAATGTAATCTCCCCCAATTAACCCCAATTAATAAAACTTTCTTACTTTGATGTACGTAGATATTTTCCCTAGTAAAATGTTTAGGCAATTGTTTCGTTTGTAAACGCATTCATGCGTATACTTGGTTTTTTGTACACAGAAAGGTAAAGTAGGCTCAAGGTCAAAAGTAGGTATGGATTCTTTTCTTATCGTGTCTATAGAATTAGGGTGAATACTGTGAAGAAAATTTACAAATCTTATAGATCTGTAACAAAAGTATAATTCTATTTGTTTTTAGTTCGGGTAAAACATTTTGGACATTTTCGTTATTTACGTTACCTGGTATTTATGTTTTTTTGTAGGAATCCCGACGAAGTGCCTTTGTTTTACTTGTTATTCGTTCCCGCAAATAGCGATATTTAATTCCACCTTTTCCGAATTTTAAAAGTGTCATCTAAATAACCTTTTCGCGGACCTTAGCCATTGTAATTTAAAGTAAGTTTTAACGCCGGTATTTTATAGAAACGAGAACTAGTTATTGCTCTCGGAAGTAGGAGTTTTCTCGAATGTACGCTGTTGTGTATTGCGTTTTATAAAATTAGCGCTAATAATATTCGGACGTCGTATTCTTTTGCGGATATTTTGTCATTGTATAAGTAGTTCATACAATTTTCAAAAATTGTATTCGGGCATCAATTTTTCGCGGACATACGCTGTTGTATACAAATTGCGTTTTAATCCCGACGTTTTATAAAATTAGCGCTAATAATATTCGGACGTCGTATTCTTTTGCGGATATTTTGTCATTGTATTTTAAATAATATTTCAATAATGGTAGTTCATACAATTTTCACAAATTGTATTCGGGCATCGATTTTTCGCGGACATACGC
>JAGFPH010000660.1:30279-46043 GCA_018207615.1 Philaenus spumarius | reverse complement strand
TGATATTTCGACAATGGTAGTTCATACAATTTTCACAAATTGTATTCGGGCATTGATTTTTCGCGGACATACGCTGTTGTATATTAAATTGCGTTTTAATTCCGACGTTTTATAAAATTAGCGATAGTAATATTCGGACGTCGTATTCTTTTGCGGACATTTTGTCACTATATTAAATAATATTTCAACAATGATAGTTCATACAATTTTCACAAATTGTATTCGGGCATTGATTTTTCGTGGACATACGCTGTTGCCATATACTAAACAGCTTTCTTTTTATCCAATTATAAAAATAATCGTATGCAGCCTAGATATTTTTTCTTACACAAATACTGTTTAGCAAACAAATATTATATTTTTATTAAATATGTGTTAAGGTTGGTGAATTACTCTTTATTTGTGTTATTTTATTATATTTGATGCTTTTATTTTCATTTTTACAAAGGCTTGGTAATTTAGTAAAATATTTTATTACAAGTTGGGTTTTCATATTTATTCCACAATTCCCATACTTGATTAAAATTTTGTAGCTTGTTTTTAGAAATTTTATATTTTTTATAACTGTTGAAATTTAATCACCAATGCACTTTATATTGTTATTTGTATAACTTTTATTATTGTAAAAATAATAATATAAAGTGTATTGGTGATTTAATTTCAACAGTTATATGAATTAGGAGGCAATCACCATTTTGGTGATAGGTTAAAAGATTTTTGATAAATTTCAGTTCTCTAATAGTAACCCCTAGTCTATTTAACAACCCTCAAGTAATGAAGGTCAGTACAAACTTGTTTAAGAAAACAAAAAAAGTTAGAATTATCAATCTGAAATAAAATGCACAGGCAAGAGTCTTCAAGAAGTATACATAGGTATGTCTTATAAAATTGTTCACTTTATCTTAAAAATAATATATTTTAATAGAAACATGTGAATCCAAACCATATGATCTTTGTCTTTTCTAACTTTCACGAAACAAGTTTTGGTTGAGGAATTTTTTGAAATTTGATGAAATGAGAGTACTTATTTTACTTACTCTCAGTTGACCACTTTAATATTAAATATATTAATATTTAATATTAGTTGAGCACCGAATGGCGTGTAATATGCATATAAAGATAACCAGGAAAATCATTGAAAAACCTAGAAATAACCAGGAATTTCAAAAATCACTTTTGGTAGACACCCTGTGACTGGATAACCTATTTTAATTATGTGATAACATAATCAATAATTCATCTTGTATGTCACAATAATAATCCATGTTTCAGAACTTTAAGATAAAATAGAATTGACATATTTAATATTTTGAACTAAGTAAGTGTAAGCTCTTCTCACATTTTTTTCATGTTGAGTTTATAACTCACAATATTTTATTTGGGATTTCTAACAATCTAAACGTATAAATTTATGTATTTGCTTGATTTACTATTTCTTTATGTTAATTACTATTTTTGCATATTTTGTAAATTACATTGTTAACCCTCGAAGTGCTGACTATATTGCTCTTTAGTGCTAAGGGTTTTTTGGTTCCGTGCATGCTTATTAACTAAAGTCATTATAAAATACTCACTAACAGTAAAGTAAGACTTATTATATATCATTTTAATCACAATTACATGCTCTTTACAATAAATAGCTTTAACAGGCTTACCTTATAATTTTTATACTTTTTTTTTGTTGACCAAAGTAGAAATAAAACAAATAATTTTTTGTGTGTTCTAAAACCTCTCACTCAAAATATGTAAAAAGAAATTAATGTAGAAAATTCAATATAGCCAAAAGTTGCACAATTTTATGGTGAATAGAAATATACATATCACTACTACTTTGCTGTAAAAAAACAAACTTTTTGTCTATAAAAAAAAACTCCGTTTTTTTATACAAAAATGGTTTTTCTGCACAAAGAAGAAAATATTGCCTCTAAAGATATAAAAGTACTGTCTAGGCCCAATATTTATGGTTTTAATTTGTTATAAAGGAATAACACACACATTATATACAAGAGAAAAAAAGAAGAAAAAAATATTTACAGTTCAAAGTCTCTAAAAATCACTATTTTCAAACGCACCTCTAATAGCACTTAAATTGCTAAGTTCACTCATAATTACTTAAAAAATAAATAAACATTTACAAAAACAAATAAAAATAAACTGATCAAAACTAAAAATGAATATCAACTAGTGGATAAACAAACAAAATTCGAGTTCCGAGCGTCTACCTACGCGTAGGCCAACTACACGACTATATACCGTGTATAGATACTTGATTTGACAATTCTGCCGAAGGTTTATTTGAGTTGATGTCGCTATGAAACTCTGAATTATAATAAAGAGACTCTTTCCAAACACAAACATACATAGAAGTATCCGATTGTATTAAAAATAGCGGCGTCGTACACATTTACAAAATGTGTTGCGCAAACGTCGCATAAACGATGTTAGCACCGTAACGCGACTTTTATACATCGCATATGTGACGTTAGCACTTGGAGTATTAAACTGTTAGATAGTTGAACTAGCTTCGGATTACTAATAAATTAGTACCGGTACTTTATTTTTTCATTCTTATTGTGTAAAAATGTAAGAAATAAAACAATATTAAATTTCGTTACAGAAGGCTTTGATGCATTCCGTTCAACATACCCAGAATGGTGTGATTCCTGTACCGAGGTGCTGGTCGGCCCTGGCAGCGGTCTTGGAAGTGATCAGACTAATGTCGCTATGCCGTTGATGGGACTACGATCATTACGGATATCAGCATGGAGGCCAGGAACTCGAGGAGGTCGTAATGGCAATGGTTCGGGAGAATCATCAGATTCAGCTGATGAAAGATGTGATTCATCCTTGGGGTTAGAAGATGATCGAGAATTTCCTGTTGAGATTTTACCCCATCTGTTTCTTGGAAATGCAGCTAATTCTGAAGATTTGGAGTCCTTAAGCAAACATGGGATTAAAGTAAGAAAAAATGTAATAAATTAATAATCGCTCTCCTTGAATTTAATTCCCACATATATAATACTACTAACTTTGAAATGTGTATAATTGGGGCTTATATTTAAGTTATTTTGATTTAAACAAACTGTATGTCATTGCATTTTGTGCCAGAAAACTGTTTGTTTATGCTATTATTAAAATATTTAAGCTGCGGTATTCAGTAAGTAAGAAACAATCCTAGCAATCATTAATTAATAAAATATTTACAAAAAGATTTATGCTCTTGGCCAGGGACTTGGTAGTTCGTCATATTATAATTCACAATTTAATAATACCTGCTTACATGAGTTACCAACCCCTTCCTTTCTGTACACTAATATTTTGACACCTTATTATGCACAAAATAATAAAAAGGTAAAAAAAATAAGTTTTTCATAAATATGGTAAATAAAATAATATTAATAATGGTAAAAAAGATGCAGCATGGCTAAGGCCTACTTCTAAGTTAAAACTCACAATGAAACCTTTAACATTATTTGAGGTACAAATTATTTCAAAATAAGGAATTACCTCTTAAGGAAATTCCATTGTGAAACGCCTAAGTTTAGAGGTGTAAAAATAAGCAGGTAAGTCTTGTACGAACACTAAAAATGTCTATCTTTTGAATTTTAAATGATCAAATAAATTTTCTTTGGAATTATTTCTAAATTTCAATATTTTCCCTCAAATTTGATATCTTACCCTTTAGATTGATAGCCTGCTTAAAACGTAGACATTGTACACTTTTTTTGCAAAATTTTACTTACCAGTTTAAATTATATATTATTATGTGGATTCTAAAACTGGTTTCACTGGATTTACAAGGCAGCTTTACACAAACAATTTAAACATATTTATGACTGATTTTAATATTTTGTTTTTTCTGTTAGATTTGTTTTGTGAAGTACAGTAACCAATATATTATAAAACACTGAATTAAAATGAACCGTAAGATTAATCTATTCATTTATTGCAGTTTAGTATTTGGTCAGTTTTCTTGATTTGAAGATACAGTTTTGTTTATTTGCATCTTATAACATAACCTTAAATCATGTTTATAAAACCCAATCCTCCCTGACATGTTGTTTAGAAAACATTTTACTATGTGGTACACACAAGTAATTATTTACACCTGTTTCTTTTATTTTACAGTATATACTGAATGTCACTCCAGATCTGCCAAATGTATTTGAAGACTGTGGCTCCTTCAAATATATGCAAATTCCGATAGCTGATCACTGGACTCAAAATTTAGCAAGCTTCTTTCCTCAAGCCATTGACTTCATAGGTAAGCAAGCAAATTGTATTTTATTTTACATTTTAATCATTTGTCAGGTTTAAAGTTGATGAATAAAAAATAATTATAATAAAATTAAGAAAATATAGAATTATCTATTAATTATTAACATCAGAATTAGTACCAATATTTTATTTAGTTTGTATACATTTAAAGTTGAGTTTGGGATATCATGATATTATATTTTGTGACTTACAGTAAAATATTTAACAATAATATTAGTCGACTCAAAATGAAAACAACAAAATATTTTTTCACAATAATTTATTATTTCTATCCACTCAAATTAATGTGTATTTTAAAGTTTCATCTGAGCAATTTCTATTTTTGAGCAACAACCAAGCTACATAAAAGCTAAATTTTAAAATCTCCAATAAGAGTAGGCTAATGTTAGACTTTACTCATTTATTGCCTATCCTCTTTCCACCCCCCCAGAAGATTAAATACATTGACTTAATAGTTTTTTAATGCCCCCAAATAACCCTACAGTTAGGCCTACTAATAAAAGTGACCAAATACACAAGGTTTTAAAAATTTTCTGGAAAAAATAGCTAAAAGCTATTGAATCCCAAGTTTTCCCGTTAATACAAATTGCACCCTATTACTTATAAACAAACTGAACAATTAATTGTTTTAATTTTTATAATAAATTACAATGAATATTATGTTACAAATATTGTAAAATTCTCATTCTAGAATAGAAGCTACCACTCAAGAGAATCATCTCTGTTGCAACACTATCTCAGTAACATAAAGTTTCTAGAAATCCATTTTTAGAATGGTCTAAATAATAACTTATTTTTAAAGTTCTACAAATAACACAACTATCACACTGTACAAGATTAGCCTCAATAAAAACATAATATGATGTAAAAAACAACACAAATTTGTATGCCTACATCCAGACAGTGGAGGTTGCCATAGAAAGGTTCTGTTTGTCTAGATCTATGGGTTATAAAACTTTTAAAGGTATATAAAATTAGAATATTTTGTATTCTAGAATGTATTCTTTTTTTTAAATAACTTGTAAATGACAACTAGCTGACCCGTGCGAAGCATTCGCATTCTAACTTACTTAAATCCCACTTAATTAAAGTACACACCGTATATTTAGTATCGTATAGTGCGTATTTAGTGTTGTTGTCACTCCTTACATCACTGTTACTTTCGTATTATTTTTTTTTTTTTTCGTATAATTGTACTTTGTATATTTTTCCGGTGTAGCGGTTAAGGAAAGCTTTAAAATGATGCCTCATTCATGTAATTTGATGATGTATTAAGGAAGTTATGGCGTACCGACACAAAAATGGACTTGAGAAATAATATATGTGATGTTAAAGTTTAACTTTACTGGTTTTGAAGAATACATTGGAAAATTAGAACCTTTTACAGTACACTATCAAAGTCTGTGAAGTAAACAACTATGGCAAATTGTTTCTTCATCTCAGAGTAAAAAATAAATATGTTTAAGAAAAATCCTTTCTGAAATAAATAAGTACCATCACAATAATTATATTAGAGGATTCAGATTAAAGAATTTACTTTTTTGTTTGGATGGCAATGAAAAAGGTTAAACGAAATGGATTATGATATAATATTAAAAGGAATAAATCGTTATTTATAGAATAAACCTAAGGTAAATTTACATAGTTGAGTTTAAACAGTTAAGGGGCCCACACACGATCAGTTTAACTGCACAGTTTATCCAGTGTGATGCCATGTCTGAGCGATAGACTGAGGAAACTGCACATTTCTGGCAGATACTTACTCAGGCTTTTGGCCGATAAACTGCGCAGTTAGCTCAGTTAATCAAACAGTTTCCACAGTCTTGTCGAGTCGTTTCTAGCCACGCACATCAGCTCTTTACTGTATTATTTACTCTTCTGTTGTCACCGCCATGGCGAGAAAAAGAACAACTTCTCTGAATTTCATTGACGCATATACTGTGACTATACTGCATGAAAAAACTGAGAGAACTGAGGAGAAAACTGAAGTAACACAGTTCACACAATTGTGCAGTTTTATTTACACAGATAAACTGCGCAATTAAACTTATTGTGTGTGGGCGCCTTTAAAAGGACAAATTCATGAATGGTGTTTAATGAATGGTAAAGTTGAATTAACAGATAAGGTGAATGTCACTATCAAAAAGGTATGTTTGGACTGACCTTCAGACTGTTTATGTCAATACAACATTTTATCTTATCAACATGCCTAAACTACTCTTTGATCTTTCAGTAATACTTGTCTTTGTGAATTAAATTTTATAAGTGGAACATTATTTCATTAAAAGGCAGGATGTAACATTATTATTACCTTTGTTTTGTAATACACAGGGAATGTAGGTTTTGTTCTCAAAGCTTCTAAAACAACTTAAATTATTTGTCCTGATTTTATTAAGCATTTATTATTTCTTTCTTACTCTTAGGAGATAATACAGCTTCAAAAATAATCTTCTAGCACTTCTTTAACAAGTCTAAACAATAATTTAACAATCAGTTATAGAAACAACTATATTTAAATTTTACTAAAAAAATAAGGTGGTAAGAATACAAATTTTCAGTGAAATATATAAAAGAAGGTGTTTTAAATTGGTGTTTTAAATTCTCCATTTTTTTGAGGGTATTTTTAATAATTTAAATATAGAGTATGCATCATATAGAAGGAAATCAATAGTATAGATTGTTTGTTTTATGAAGGCGCTCACCCCATGGGCGTGCAGAGTTTCTAGAATGGTGAGGGAAGCAATTTGGTCTCTCTTTTCTGTAAAACAGACTATGCCTCTCCTCCACAATACTTTTAAGGCGATGATAACCACCCAGGTATTTCGCCTTAAAAAAATTCACAATACTTTCTCAGCACATTGTCTCTTCTGTTCATAAGGAGGTGGGTTTCAACATTGTAATAAAACATTATTTTTGTGATCCCAACTAGATCAAAAGGAAATTCAGTATTTTAATAAATTGGACTGTATGCACACAAGTAAATACAGCATCTATTGAAAGCAGTAAAACGATTTATTATATTACATAATTTGGTTGTAGTCATAGCTTTACTGTTTAATAAAAATACTCTTTAATCTGGGTATACAACTTGAAAAACTGTTTGATTCTTGAAAAATAATTACTGTATTCTTTATTATGTATTAATAATTTTAAAAAAGTGTCTTTGTTCTAAAACAAATTAATTAATTGGACGATTATTTATTATTATTATTTCAAGTATCTTTATAGAATGAAATAATATTTCTTGGAGTTTAAGATTTAAATTAAATATTTTACCAGTTTTTTTTTATCTGACAAACAATATCTAGACATTTTCTTTTGTATAAACCTGTAATTAATAAATGGTACCATATACTTTCACATACTTTATAAGATAACTGCCACATACTTTTTCCCAGTTGAAACTTTATACCTTCCCAAGAGTAGCTAGCATAGGAGGTGGTTATTTAGAATTGCAAAAGTAGGAAAATGTTACCATGGAAAATATTAGATGCATGAAACACACATCCATATTATATTATTATTATTATTTAAACTATTCGATCGATTTCAAACAAATTTGCACCAACCATGTCAATTAGGCCTGCTAAACATTTTTTGGGGGTTCAGGGAGCACCAAAACAGATAATTCCACTAAAAATTAAAATTCGAAAATTTGGACAAAAACAATACTTTCTCCATATACTTCGTATAGGGTGGAGAAAGTAAAAATCTAAATTATTTTCTGTACATATAAGAGAAACTACATAAATAAATTTGCGACAAAGCTTAAACAATTTTGTAATTTTTGAAAATATTTTTATTGAAGAATTAAGGTTCGTAATAAGAAAAATGCCTCTCTTAATTAAGTGTGGTATTCAAAATTTGTTTTCCATATGTTTGAGCTACAAATAGAAGAAATATAACACAACTGAAGAAAACCTTACGTATGGGAAGGGAAAAAATAAAAAATGTAAAAGTACTTTTCCTGGTCAAATACAAACCTGAACAAAAAGCATAAGTTAAACAAGTTAAGGCAATAACAAAATAATTCTTTGAATGATATTATTTAATTTTTATAAGTGCATTATAAAATTCATTTTTATAAAATCTTGCTTTGTGCCTATACATTCAAACGCAAGCAATAGTTAAAACAAGTAATGCCATTTTTTGCTGGGTTTAAAATTGTGTGTTTGTAATTTATGGTTTTCAAATGTAAGCTTTAATAAACCAATCCATGGTTGTTGCTATTGTTTAAAACAATAACTTATCTTATTTACTAGCAATGCTATAAGCTATATCACATAAAAATAGTTAGTTACTTTTTATATACTGTATTAAACACATATATTGTACACAGTAAAGTGCAGTGTAAACATTGCAGTAGTTAATAAAAAGGTTTTTTTACATTTCAGTGTCTAAAAATATGTCTAAGTGATGCCGATAAAATATAGTAATGTGGTTTACTCCCAAGACATTATTTTAAAACTACTAATTTATTATCATTGAGTTGAGTGTAAAACATTTACTGTAAAAAGTGAAATGTTAAAAAGTTAAATACAAATAATTATAAATATCTATCAATGCTGAAAAATAAGTAAATAATGTAAATTCCTATATAATTGGAAAATTTGGCAGTTTCAAATGAAAAGCATTGACCTTATAAATACAAATTTTCTACATTGTATATTAAAACTTGAATTTGCACTGTTTGAACCTTAATGGAATCTTACAAGCTGATAGAAATGTTGAAAGGCTCTAAAAACAGAGTTTAGAATGGGTCCCCCACTACTGCAGCTACAAGGTGGACAGACACCCACTACTTGAGTATTGATTTGTCTTGCAATGAAATATGCACCATTCACACTATGTAGACATCAATGAGTTTAGGACTCTATTGTTCTATACAGAACTCAACTCAATGTTACACGTGTACTCCAGAAGTTGAAAAGTTGCTACAAGTTTGATGTCAATGTTTTACAAATAAATACTTAAAGAAATAAATACTTAATTATATTATGTTTCTTTGTGAGACAAACATATGATATTTAATCAGTTGAAAACATCTTAAATATGCTGAAAGAAGCTATTTTGTCAAGTTTAAATATATTTACAAAAATTGCAGTTAAAATTTAGAAATTTTATCCTGCTACACATATTGAAGAACTAAAAACACACCTTAATTTATGATTTTATTTTAGGAACAAATGGAATAAAAAGTATTAAGTTGCAGAGTCGAATAATTAAAAAGTGGCTATTATTTTTTGCAAATATTTGCAGAAGTTATTTTTTACAATAAACCAGAATAAACAAGTTAAAAGTGTTTATATCACTTATTTTTTTTCAGTCTTGTTTTCACTGTTAATACATTAAAAAAGTAAACAAGAAAAGGAATAGTAATATAATAAAAATTGCAAAAAGTTTTAGTTGAATTGTGTTCACCTAAAATAAAACTTTTAACAAAACAAACGAAATTTCATTCAACATGCTTTCACTTTTATACTGATTGCAGGCTTAGATATAACTTAATTCAAAATCTAAGATAGACGCCTTTTAACTTAATTGTTTTAACTGTTTTTATTAGCTGATGTATACATGTGGGTCTGATATAAATAATACAATCGTATCCGGTTACTTGAATATCGAAATGGCTGCATGTGCAAACCTGGAAAATATATGACGTTGCTTAGTAATTTAGGCAATGATGTACAAGACGCTTCATCAACAATCTGAATTTGAAGATTTATTTCAGTCTAATCTTTCATTATGTATGCTACTTTATTTGTTTATCTGAACAATTTCTGTGCTACTCCATTTTACGGTCCTATTAGCAAGATGGCGCCCTCGGATCAGTCATAGGGATTGACATTGTCTTGTCGTATTCTATTCTATGATTGTAAAAAATTTAATAATTTCTTGCCTAATTTTTGTGAATCATTTTAAAATGTTTTAATATGTTATAAAGCCTTTTCTGAATAATAAAAATAATAATATTTTTACGTAAGACACATTTATTTATTAGTGAAAAATGTCAATAATAAAATTATATTATTGAATGATTTTAATTTTAATTTTTTTTAAAGTAAAACCTGAATGTGTTTTATGTAACATAATTAAAAAATTATCAAAATAGCAATGACACAAAATTAATTTTTGTATGTTACTTTATCATAATATATATATATATATATATATATATAGCCTTGTTTGATAAGGCTTTTTTATAATGATATATATTTGAAATCATTTTATTTGATCGCAAGTGTTAATTTATCTGTTCACCAAAGCAACATTGGCCATGTGAGTATTTGGATGGGCGACCACTTTGTAACACCAAGAATTGTTGACATTTTAGCCTGTGCTAGGAACTATATTTTAAATTGATAAGGCTTTTTTGTATCATCGTATATTATATTTGAAATAATTTTATTTGATTACATACGAGTGTTAAATATACCGCTTTTCGTCTGCCCACCAAAGTTTAAGCAACATTAGCCGTGCGAGTATTTAGATGGGTGACTGCTTTGCAACACCACGAATAATTTATTTTTCACTAATATGGTGAAATATCTAATAATATGAATAGAAAAGATAAAAATAATTGATTTAAATTAATAACTTACCTTAAATTGTGAAAATATTGGCAGAATGGTTGAAAACTTAGTTGAAAACGGTAGTTTTTGAACACCTATAAGTTTCTTTGTAGTCGATATTCTCCTAGGCTATGCGACCAGCAGACTTGGGAAAGTTAACCAAAATATTAAACTGATTAAAGTTAAATTTAATACTAGAAAAAAATAACTGATTAAAGTTAAAGTTAATGTCTGAAAAAATTAACTGATTAAAGTTAAAGTTAAAAAAAATTAACTGATTAAAGTTAAAAGTTAAAATACGGCACGACATAAGGTTTATTAATACGCACGCGCGACGTTTAATTTGATTGATCTCATTTTGTGATTCAAGTAAAGCTAATTAAAATACTTTTGTGAAATAATAATTTACAAGTATACGGTTCAATTCTTTGATTTATTCTCTACACTTTCTTATAATAATATTTCATTTTTGGGCAAAGGATATATTCCTAAATTTAAATTACTATTCAAACTAATCTTAGTTTTGTTAGCAGTCTTGTAGTAGGAACATAAAAACTGGCGTTTTCAAAATAAGAAATTTGAAATTGATAAATATTTTTTATACAGTTCCTTTTAGAACTAAATTATACAAAACTTCTGTACGTTTTGAAAAAATTCAAAAAATGTTTACTACTTTTTATGTAGTTGAACCTTTTCCTTTCATTACTAAACATTTTTTGTTTCTTGAGCTAATAACTTTGTAAAATTTACATCTATAAATTTTTTTACTTGCATATAGGAATTCTTTGAACCTTTCTGTACAAAAAAGCTATGGAACACTTTCAAATTGATATATAATTACTATATTTGGCTAATTTTTGAAAATATGCTTGCAAACGTATACCTGCTAACTTTGAAAAATCAGAATCAGTAAAAACTACGCGCAAGTAATGTTGACCCTTTTTTAACCCTTTATAGGGCAAAAGACTGGGACATAAAATTTTTTGTTTTTTTTTTTTTGTTTTACAATTACTTGAATGGAATTTAGAAACATAAAAATAATAAACAAATTGTTTACTACCTGTTACTTATTGTGTTTTAGGGTGGGAAATTATTATCCCTCTGCCCTATAACCGCATGTAGCACACACACTTACCAGTGGGAAATATTAGTAAAATATTACAAGGAAACCTTCGTTATATATAAAGATTTATGCTTTATTTACTTAAATGGAATTTAGAAACATAAGAAAATAATAAAAAATTGTTTACTACCTGTTACTTATTGTGTTTTAGGGTGGGTGGGAAATTATTATCCCTCTGACCTAAAACGGCATATAGCACACACACATACCAGTGGAAAATATTACAAGGAAACCTATGTTATATATAGGGATGTGTCGATACCAGATTTTTCGATTCTCGATACCGATACTTAAAAAAAAAAAAAACAGCGAAAAAAAAAATGACAAATTTCCGCAAAGAATACGACGTCCGAATATTATTAGCGCTAATTTTTAAAAACGCCGGCGTTAAAAATAATTTAAGTACCACAGTAAATGCCCGCAAAAAATCGATGCCCGAATATAATTAGTACCAATTTTATGAACTACCATTGGTGAAATGTTATTAAAAATAAAATGACGAATGTCCGCAAAAGAATACGACGTCCGAATATTATTAGCTCTAATTTTATAAAACGCGGCATTCAATCGCAATTTAATATACAACAGCGTATGTCCGCGAAAAAACCTACTCCCGAAAACAATCTAATGTCCGCATAAGAAAATACCATTAACCTAGTCCAATGAAAAACACGTGAGAGTTTCAGTAACGAAATAGCAGAATGCGTTGCAATTTAAAATAAAACAAGTTTTTAATTATTCGGAATAATTTTTTTACGACTGACTAGGATTGCATTACTCGGAATATCATATGTTTTGTTTCTGAACGTTCAATTCGGATAAGTTCAGAAATAATCGGAACTTGAATCATCGAAAATTTGATTCGACGGCGTCCGTTTAGTCCCGCCGAAGTCAGAACAACTTGTTATAACAACTGTAATATCAAGTTAATAACGCTGTGTGTAAATACTTACAGTATTCAGTTTTAGTGTTTTATTCGTTTTTTTTATTAAATTTAAATATTGCGTCGATTTATTCGGGTAATTAAATTGTGCAGGCCTACTCACTTACGAAAGGCTGCCAAGCGCTCGGCTGACTCAACAGCCGCCGCTGTTCCGTTAAGCGCCCAAACTCCCTGAAATCTACAACTCGGCTGATTATGAGAGTAAAAACCTTTAAATTCGGAATTACGTGCACGACGTGCAGTACTGTAATGTACTTATTTATTTACAGTACATTTCCGCTTTTGGATAATCGACACTATACTGAATTAACATATTAATTTGATTAAGTTTAGTTAGTTGAGGATATGTGGAAACTTAACCGGAGTAGGCTAGTCTTTTCAGCAATGACATCGAAGTGTGGCAATATTTTATAATAGACGTTGAAAGTGATGGACTTTTGTCTGTAATTTAACTTAGCTGAATACTTGTATTTAATTATCTGTACATAACATACTTAATCATTTCAGTATTCAAATTAAATCTTATACTTTACTCTTAAATTCTTGTTAAATTCCTTGAATAATAAATAGAACCGATTTGACTCTAGAACCGGGAACCAAAAAAAAAAAAAAAAAAATGGAACCGACCCATCTCTAAATAAAAAGTAAAACAAAGGAATCCCGTCCGGACTCCCATAAAAATCATAAATCACGGGTAACGTAAGTCCCAACAAGTTTTACTCGACTTCAAACAAATAAAATTATTACTTTAAAGTTTAAATACTTTTGTTACCGATCTATAAAATATGTTATTTTTCTTCACAATAGACACCCTAATTCTATAGACACGATAACAAACGAATCCATAAGTGTTTGACCTTGAGCCTACTCTAGACTTCTTGTGTACAAATAACAGCCTACGCATGAATAAAAATAAAACAAGAAGCGTTTACTTATGAAAGGAAACAATTGCCTAAAGCATTTTACTGGGGAAAATGTCCACTTACATAAAATTAATAATGTTTTACATTTTCCCTACTGATATTTATTGTAAAATGCTGAATTGAGTTAAAATACAGAGAATGCGATTGCAAATACCGGAGATTACATTCACGGAGTCTTTACGAGAACGGGCAATTCTGACAACTGAGTATCTCGTGGTATCGGTATCGAGTTTCGGCTATCGATTCTCGATACCGATACCAAAGCTAAAGTATCGGTGGTATCGAGAATCGGTATCGAGAATCGACCCATCCCTAGTTATATATAAAGATTTACATAAGTAGTTGACATCATATCAATTAGCGTTATTGACATTCTGTAGTTTGTTTTTCAACGTATTGCATGTAGGCCCTACACATTGTTTTACCCCCAACCTTTGTCAAAGCAACAACAAAGGTGGTTCCAACTGGACCAGTTGGAGGATTTGTATAAATATTACGTCAGCCAAAATATATATCATCCAACAAAAAATATGTACATGTAGCCCAATAAATTCTGAGCATAGTGGTATGTAATTGTTAGAAATAAATAACAATTTTCCAACTACAAAAAAATCCCAAAAGTAATGATGAAACCTAACCTAAAAACATTGTAAACATTGTTTTTAATATATATAACTTCAGCGTTTCCTTTATTTTTAAAATAAAGGTGTAACAATAATCTACATTAGTTGTACTTTTTAATGTTTACTTCAAAAGTTAAAACTGATAAATCTTCTATTTCCAATTTGATGTTGAACTTGCAGCTACACAACAATGGTAAACAACTATGCGTGTGGTGGGCAGTGGGATAATATCTTCCCACTTTTGCATTTATCAGGTGATTTAGCCAAGGAGATATAAATAAAGAAGTCAGAAGATGAAGAAAAAGAGATGCAATATATGTTGTGTATTAGTACAGAAAGTGGGAAAACAGTATCTCATTGGTTTATAAAGATATAAATACTTGTTTCCTTGGAAACATGGTGGGAAATTATTATCCCTATGCCCTATAAAGGGTTTTAAGACACAACCCTGTATATAGCCATTATAACCTAATATCAGATTAATTCAGAGACAGTTAGTATTAAAATGGCTCAACTAAAAATTAGGATCACTTAGAAGTAGTAATTTCATAAAATGGAATAACTCTTTCGGCAATAATTATGTCAATTCAACTAACCTTTTTATAAACATGCATTAATAAAAATTTTAATAAGTTTTAGAGTGATACACAAAGGCTAGAGTAAAATGTATACAAACTTAATATTATTCTAGCTGCTTTTCAAATAAATGAATATGAATAAAATATTATTTTCAAATATATACACACTATACTATTTTTAAAAACCCATCTGAATGAACTTAATACAGACAAAAAAGAAACATTTTTCAAATAACCCATAACTAACTACACAAACCAACTTTCCTCTATGTATAAAAAAATGTTCTTGGGTTGTCTTAATGGTTGGCAATATCATTTTAAATAGGCTAGTAAATTAATTACACATTTCATAACCAGATCCCTATTCATGAACATTATTAGTACAATTGAATATAGAAAGAAATAAAGCCACATATAGGCGATATAATTTTTGTGAGTAGTAGGCCCCTATAAAAGTTCAATTTTAAGAAATAAGGTCAACTAAGAACTTAGGACTTCTTGCTACTTTGGTTAAATTGATACGGTGGAACATTAATTTGTTGTTAGTTTACTGTTTCTAAAGTGGCAATGTCCTAAATAAATAAACTTAAAAAGTTAGGTAGCTTTAAGAATTAGGCACAAAGGATTGAAACAGATGCCCGAATACAATTTGTGCCAATTTTATGAACTATCTTTGTTGAAATATTATTTTAAATACAATGACGAAAGTCAACAAAAGAATACG
>JAGFPH010000660.1:11593-28315 GCA_018207615.1 Philaenus spumarius | reverse complement strand
CTTAGACGTTAACGATTTGATTAAAGATTTTGCAGCCAAAAAAGCTAGAAAAGTGAGTGTTTAGAGTTAGATATGAGATTTATTATGAGTATGGGGTGGAGTGAGTGTCAATGTTAATCACTAATCCAACTTTATCAAAATTAAGAACATGACATTGAAATTTTTCAGTATAAGAGAATAATGTGAGAATTGAATGATCTAGAAGTTTATTTGTTGTATTCTTAATATTTTTTAGTAGGTACCGTAGCCTATTACAGTTCATATTATTTTGCTTGTACTTTTACTTATAATGTCTTTTCAACTCGGCTTTTTTGAGTCTTTTGTTGCCGTCTGTACTTTTCCCACCGAATGAAACAAATGTAATTTAATTTTAATAATTTAACTGCAATACTAATTTATAATATAATAATTTTAGCAATATTAATATTTTAACAAATTACTGCTGTTTGCTAACTTTTTGAATTATATATTTTCTATAAATATAGAAATTGTTGTTAGAACTGTTTTGGGGTTTTAGCCAAATTTGTAAACCAAGATTATTTAAGTAGTGAATACAACATTTTAACCTATTTATGTATTTAAATAAAACATTAGTTGCATTTCTATTCATTTATGTTATGCTTTGTATGTTGTATAAATTTTAAAAAGTAAAATTAAAATAAACGTTATTTATTAATATGAAATGTGCTTTATGCTTTAGTAATAGAAATTTAAGGAACGAGGCATACGCAATCTTAGTTGAAAAACTAAAGGAGGTTGACGCTGTCTCCAATATAGAGGTCTTGCAATAAGAAAAATTAATTCATTAGGGTGCGTTTATGTCGGAGCTGCGACTAGCGATAAGAGCAGCGATGCCATTAGAGCCTAGACAATTAGTGCGTGTATTTCAATGGGTCTGTTTACTTTGGAGCTGCGCTTTAACTCTCTCTTGGGTCCCGACCAGCGATAGTAGCTGTGACAATGCTTCAGTCCTTTTTCTCAGCTAGTGTCGTTGGTCGTGCAAAGATGGATATTGAAAGTTTAGTGGCGGAAATATTTACGAGACCTGCGTTATGGGATAAATCGGACAAAAACCATCACAACAGGTTCGTTTTGGATAAGCTATGGCTTGAGGTGGCACAGGAATTAAACACAAAACGTAAGTAAACCATTTATTTCTTGACTACTGTACACTTGATTGTTACAAAAGTGCATGTAAGATCAGGAGTGTTTGTAGCTCTGTCATTACACTTCTTACAATGGATTTTTGCAAAAGTAAAGTTTGTACAGATTACGAATTTTCTTTGCTCTTTCATCAGGTCTGCCTGTGGAAGTTCGGTTTCTTACAGATATTGGTGGAACATGTTTGACTTCTTGCAGATTATGTTGCATTCCCTCTCGGTCTATTATTAAGTTATGCAATAAGCAAATACATTTTACAATGTAGTCAGCCAATTCAACAGAAGTTTGAATAGATGTTGCCAATAATCTCCACTTGGCAAACAGAATACCAAATGCGCATTCCACTGTTCTTCGAGCTCTTGATAGTCTGTAATTGTAATACGATTCGTCAGCCTGTAAAAAGTTGTCTCTGCTAAAAGGTTTCATCAAATGTGGCAGCAGTGGATATGCTTCATCCCCAATCATAACATAAGGTACGGTTATATTAGAATTTGGTAGAGGCTTATCATTAGGAATTTTGAGTTCTCCAGTTGACAACTTTAAAAACAAACCAGAGGATCTGAATGTACCACCATCACTCTGCTTCCCATAATTACCAACATCAATGCTCGTGAATTTATAATTAGCATCAACAAGTCCTTGTAAAACTATTGAAAAATGTTTTTTATAGTTAAAATACATAGAACCTGAATGTTCAGGGCAAAATATCTTCACATGTTTGCCGTCTATTGTGCCCATGCAGTTAGGGAAATTCCAAAGGTTGTAAAAATCGTCAGCAATTCTTTTGAAATCATTTTCATCAGGTATTTTCATGTGTTGTGGTTGCAGTACTTCCCATATGACTTGTACCACTTCAGCAATGATCTTTGATACAGTTGTAACTCCCATACGAAATGAAAATGCCAAACTCCTGAATGACTGTCCAGTTGATAAATATCTGAAATAGAAATACCTATATAAGTTCCTAATGTAATATAGATGTTCAGGCATACTTACTAGTGACAATACATACTTCATTTGTCCCAGTAGAACTTAATGATTGATTTGGATTTTAAGTGTTATCAAACAAAAGCACATACGTAAGTTGTACGGTTCGGTTATGTAAGTTACGTATCACATAAAAATATCTTGACATTATTTATATGTGATTGATTGATTCGTATATGTATTTATTTGTGAACCATGCGTATTGTTGTAAGCCCCTATGGTAGCCTACGTGTTGCTTATAATTGCTAGTAATTCTTTAATTACTATCCTAACATTATACTTCTTTTTCAGCAAATGCAGTTCGAAAAAAATGGAAAACTTTACGTGACAAGTTCAGGAATATCTTAGCATCTATTCCTAAACCCAAATCTGGTGCTGCACAGGACTTAAATGAATACACTGGGGAATGGAAATATTTTAAAAGTCTCCTTTTTTTAAAGGATCAATTCCAGGCAAGACCGATGAGTGGAAACCTTGGCAAGACCAATCCTGAACCCATTGTAGAGGACTCAAATGATGATGACGATACACAAGAATTCAATGCGGATGAGCCTTTAGAACAGTTTAATGTAGCATCCCCTGAACAAACAGTAAGTAGCATTGCATCTAGTTCTACATATAACACTGGTTTGGTTCGAAAGCGAAAATCTAAATTAGATGTAGGCAATGCACTTTTAGAAATAGAAAAAGAGAAACTCCAGTTTTTGCAAGAGAAAAAACAAAAACTACCAGAAGATGATGAAGACATGTGCTTTTTTAAAAGCTTACTACCACACGTGAAACATTTAACGCCTGAACAGAAATTGGATTACCGCATGAAAGTTATGAAAATAGCCCAAGACGCCATTAAACCAACTACTTTTACTCAAGTATCTGAATCTTGGCAATACAATGCACCATCCACTGAAGCCTGTATCCAACAGCAACCTACGGCAAGATTGTACTATAATAGTGCTGGAACTAATATTCTTTTGACTGAACAAGCCAAGACAATACTCGATTTGTAAAGTTTTTTTGTAGTAGGCCTAACACATTTTAGTTTCTAAAATTAACAAATTGTATTTAATTTTGACAATAATACAAACAGTTCTTACCTCAATGTTAGCATTAATCGTTCCTCTACAGATATTGGTCTCCCATGGCAATTTTTCCACTTCTTTTCCAGGGACTGAGATATGCTTGATGATATATAGTCGAAGGTTTCGATTTGCATTCGCATATATTCCACGAATTTGTCCGGATGCTGTCGTAAATCCCTGTACAGATGATGGTACTCTCCATACTTATTTCTATCAACATTGATGGGATGAACACTGTCATTACATTGTCTACATTCTAGTAAATAATAATTTACAGCACTTGAGGAAAAAACTAAAATTTCTTCTTCAGAGTCACTCATCTTCAATCACTTGACACAGCGCTACTATCTCAGCTCCAACATAAACACTGTATGAGAGCAGAGAAATAATCACAGCTTGCATCGCTGCTCGCATCGCTGCTCTTATCGCTAGTCGCAGCTCCGACATAAACGCACCCTAAGGATCAGCATTCAGAAGAGAGCTGAAGAAAGTTCTCGATTCAAAGCGCAGTGGATTTCTGCAGTAGACATGTACGAGCCGCGGCTTTGGTATTATAACCAGCTTACATTTATTGCAGACCAAGTTTAAATTTTCTGATTTGAATTACAGTAGAACCCCTCTTAACCGGTCAGGTCGGGACCGAGACCCTGGCCGGTTACGAGTTTGGCCGGTTGATCCGAGGTTCCCGTAAAAAAAAGATTTTAGTTCAAAAATAACCTACAATACATATTTCATAAATAATAAAGGAAATAAGACGTTATTGCAACTGATTTTATTGTATGTACTGTACATACACACACAAACAAACACTAACAAATTACATGTAAACATGAAAAATGTACAGTACACTTCCTCCTCCCCCATTCCACTCCCCTTCCCTCGCCTCCTTTTCTCCCCTCCCGTTTTCAAGCACTTTTGCTCTCACGAAATTCAGTAAAGGTTCCGACAAATAAACAGACGAAGAAAGAGAAACAAAGGATGCCGCTTGGTTAATTGATTCCAAGAAAAAATAAATCGACCACGCAGCTGGACCGCTGACGTGAGTTGAGCAAATTTCCAAAATTAAGTTTATATGCCTATGTTTTAGGGTTTCAACCAACAATTTGGGAAATAGGTCTACTCACGAAGGCGTTGAACAGCTGTCTGTGTGTACACAATATATTAGTAGAATTTGTTTCCTCCTAGTGGCCTCGCGAGTTTGCATCACTTGGCTTTGAACTGGGTACTTGTATGGTATTTTACGTTTTTGTCGATTTTGGGGGAACCAAGCGAGCTATAAGGTCGCGTAAAAAAACAAAATGTGCAGAATAACATCCTACATTTATATTGTTAGAAAAAACTCTAAAAAAATTTCATTCTCGTAGTAAAAATCTCAAAAAATAGTTACTTCCGGTCAAAAAACGTACTTCCCGTTGTTGGATTTTTTTGGCTAACGAACTCGTCCGAGCCACATAGACAACCAACACGTGTACCAAATTTGAACCAAATCGGACTTAAAATGCGGCCGCTAGAGTGCGAACACATATATATATATGAATTTTTTTGACACCCCAAAACGTGTTCTGGGGACCATGATCGGTGCTCATTTGCTACTCCCGACCTTGGGTCTCACCATAAGGGCCATTGCAATAGCTCATTTTTCCTATGGAAATTCGCTAATAATACAGTTGCCGTGGGAAGCAAGATTTGATCCCCCCTCTTGCTTTCGCGGCAAGAATCAATCGACAAGGCGGCTTCCTTTGTTACGCTCCTCCTTCCCCCTTTTCCCTGCTACAACATTAACACATACAGTAGCACAAATAACATTGCGTCATCCCGAAATGTCCGTAAAATAATCGATGTTTGAGACTTCGGCCAGTTAATATATTTGATTTTGTTGTTCCTTGAAATAGGCCGGTTAATCCGAGGCCGGTTAAGAGGGGTTCTACTGTATGTATTACTACTACGGCAGCACTAACTTTTCAATGTGACACGAAGAATGGTTGGCACAACACTATTTGTGGTAGGTCTGTTTGTATTAATTTAGGGCTGTTATTTGTATGAGCCAACATTCAGCGCTTGCAGTTTTGTGTGGACAAAAGTAACAGCCCTAAACACTAGGATATGTATGCTCAAATAGAGGAAACTAGCAAGTTGTTACTAATTTGTTCGAATGTCTGGAAGCATTACATGTTGACAGATTTGTCGCTGCAATTCTACACCATGTATTGCCCCTACACACTCATTTTTGTTGGCATAAAATTGTCCATTTAAACAAGTTGTAGCACAAGTCCTATCATTTGGTGTACAACGAAATGTTGACACATACAAGTTTATCATACAAATCGGCACATCTATGGCCTGCTTAAGAGGGGAAATATTTTTTGTAACCAGATTTTTATGTTTGTTTGGAATTTATGAGTAATAAACTGGCAAAAACATGATGTTGACCTTACTGGCACATAGCTCATCATGTGTGTAGGACTAAATGGGAAACCTAGTTCGATTTGGACAAAACTCACTATGCGTTTTGGGACCAGGAATCTCTCAATATTTACCCAACATATTCCTTTATATCTACGATAGAGTCACAGTTACTCCTGCTAGTATATACATATATACAAGAACTGGCAAATTATAATTCTCTTGTATAGAAATTTCACATAAATGCAAACAAAATGAACTTTATGAAAGCGGTTTAAAAAATCAATCATGAAAATAAAAGTAATATTTTCCTTCATGCCCACCTTAAAAACATTCCGAACAGCATAATAATGTTGTTGACAGCATATGACCTACAGGAAAATGCTCTCAGTCGACCACACAAGTCTGTTCTTTCCCATGTTCCAAGATAAAATTTTATCAGTTTGTCTCTGTATATATGCCTGGATTTTGTGAGCTACTGCATTGCCCAATTCATGCTACGTGTAAACTCTCTTATATATAATTCTTCATTTATACTTAATAAACTTTAAATGTTTGTACACATAGTACTTGATAGTTAGTGTAGTTTTAAGGTATACAAATAAAAACCCAACAATGAATTAAACATAATAAATTTGGTTTATTTTGTCAACTGATGCAATTTTTAAATTGAGAAAATAAACATTCTCAAGGAATAAAAAATATTAAAATTGGTCACTTAAATAAAATGAAATCTACTATGATTGGTAACAGCAATTAATTTACAAATGACCAAACACCTAAAAATTAATATTTAAATAATAAAAAATATTGAACACTATTTGTACATGGAAGGTATTTATTTCTCAATAGTAAGGTACTTAATGAAAATAATCTGTATGGCTACATTTTCAAAATAGTCCTAATACTTTTATAAGGAGGGGGAAATAAGAAAAATAACTTTATGGCACAATGATACACATTATAATAAAAATATTAAGAACAATGTCATCTTACAGGTTTTGGAATTAATAATGGATGGAAGCATCAAATTATATCTAAGCCTATTTTAATTATAGTTCTTACATAAGGTGGTACACCTTTAATCTTACGAAATAGGGCTAGAAGTTTATAACAAATATACATTCAAGAAACAACGGTGTTGTCTTTTTGTCTATAACAGATATATCTGAATAAATACTCAAAAATACATAACTTTAAATACTTCTTTTACAATTTATTATGGAATCAAAGTTCTATGTTTGAACCAGAATAATACTAATACTTAAAAAATAAATATATTAAAATTAATTATAAATGATTATAATAAATGTGAAATTGTACTTTTATTCGTAAGGAATGATATTTTGTTTAGGTATAAAAATGAAATCAAATGAAAAATGTCTTTTGTTCGTTAACAACACAATGTTTTATTGCTGAGTGTGAATGAATAAATGCCAGAGTACTTATAACAGTTTGAAATTAAATAAATACAGGTCCCATATACACTAGTGACTCTGGAAATAAAATGCAGTATGTATAGCAACTTAAAAATAATACAAAAATTTAAACTAAAACCTCATACATAGTTGCTGAAATACATAGAGGTAAATTATTTCAATTTTTACCACAATAGTTTTGCAATATAACATAATTATTAAACTTCCAACTTTGTTTTGATAAAGTTAAATTTTCTGTGACATTGAGATTTTATTTAGTGATTTAATCCATAAGTCTCACGTTATTTTGTTGATATTACTTTCTCAACCCTAATTCCATTACTTTAATGAACCAATATTCACAAATAATAATTAATTGATTAAAATAAAAACAGTATAATCTTTGAGAACAACTTGGATGCTTAATTAAGAACAAAATATTTGCATTCAACTTTATATAAACTTCAAACAAAGAATTGTATTTCACGAAATGTAACATGTCTTGAACTAATACCTTAAAATAGTTTAAATGGTTTTTATATTAATTTAAAATTACTGTCGTACAAAATTGCTGGTCTTAAAATAAACCAGTAAGACAAAAATATTATCAAGAATGTTTCGTTAAAACAAATTCTAGCTATGTTTCTTAAAATCAGTTTTAATATTATCTGTTATATTTTGAATGTTGGTAGCGAGTATAGTTTAGCAGAATATGAACATAACCTAAACCTAGGTTAATTAATTGTATAAGTGTAAGCCGCCCTAATCGCAGTCAACTGTACTCAACAAGTCATGAAACCTATATCTGTGAAGTTGATGTTTAGAAGTGAAGATTTGATTTTGTCAACTACACTGAAGAAGATGCAAAAACGTCCTATTTTATGACTTGTCAACATGATTTAAAAAATCTTATAACCCTGGTTTTGTAGACATGGTCTGATTGTAGATTGAGTATGAAAATAGTTTTTAAGTCAGAAATATCAATGGCATGCTTGATCTGGGTTGACTGTACAACAGCAATCCAGTCTAAAACTGGAGAGGCAAAAGTTTAAAAATTAAATAATCTAAAAATAATACTAAAAATATATATTATACATTTTAGTTCAAAAAAGCAAAGACAATTTAGCAATGGTCTGACTAGCACCTTCTTTTCCTTTAATAGCATTAAAGTGTTAACTACAGAACATGAAATAATGAGTGTTTGAGATTTCTAAGTTGGATAAGCCTAGAGAGGCACATGGAATCGTACATAATAAATAAACGGCCTTCTGTATTTAAGGCAAAATAACATTCAACATCATCAGATTTGTTTTAATAGTTATTGAAATAGCCAAAAATAAATACAAATTTATAATAGAAATAAAACAACGATAAAGAAATACAAATTGAAGATATGTAAACAGCCTGTCCAGTTTTGGATGTTCATAGCACACACTCCACTGTTTACAAAAATATTTCTTCAAAATTATTGACATTATTTAGTCAAATTAGCTCAGATGATGTTATGTGGATGATGACTTGTAAATAATCTTTTTACAATTTAACCAATGGATTCATATATATATATATATGTAATTTTTTCTTTATCACTTTTAAAATCAGATGCACAGTACTTACAATCTTTTAATCTTAGTTATAAATATTGTTCTTTTCTATCAAATAAAATCCTCAACTAACTATATCCTTATGAAAACTTAAACATACAAGTTTGAAAGCTAAATACAATTTTTTATCTACCTAATTTTGCTGATTTCGTTTAGATGCAGCCAAAATTCTATTAGCTTTTTAATAAAAGCAAAACATGTAAAATAAATTGTTTTAAACATTAAGTACTGCATCATTTGACCTTGTAGGTAAACAAACTATAAAATTCAATGCCTTACTAAATAATGTAACTAACATATTAAAAAGACATTTCATCCAGGATATATTGGTACTTTGTTTCAAATTACAGTATTAGTAGTAGAAAATAAAATTAACTGGCAGTTTGAATCTATTACTATGTTTAGTGTACGCACATTTATATATAATTAAGTAAATACATTAATGGAAATTATACATTAAACTTTAAAAAAAAATTGTCTTAAATGGTATTCAAATATTAATTTTAGACTGACAACAATGATGTTAATACTTATTAACAATAGAATAATATATATGAATGCCACAAATATTGTACACAACTATAACACTGATATTCTACAGAACCAATGGTGATACAATTGAATAATGTTATCATATTATAATTTCTACTTTATAAAGCGTGCTTATTTATTAAATTAAAATTTATAAAGAGGATTAAAACTCTAATTTTAAGCATACACACTTACCCACAAATATTTTATCAAGTTACACACAACAACATTAATTTAGACTAAACATTAAAAACCTATGTTTAATCTAAAGCAGATTTTATTGCTTTAATATTTGTGATTTTTAAGAATTTTAAAAACTTACATATTTTTGTAAAACATAATACAATAGTTAAGTTTCTACATAACTTAATAGTAAACAAAACAAACAGACATAAATAATAAAACAAAATACAAATTTAAAACAGAAAATAAATTTGATAACATTATTCAATTAAACAACTTACAATTATTAATGAATAACACATGTAAATGTATAAAATCACAGCAAGTCATTTAAAAAGGAAGGATTTTAGAAACGAACCAGCTAAGAAACAATAGAAAGAGGTAACATACAAAGTAATGTTAGACATTAACAACGATGCACAACATAGAACTTGTGCGATAAACCTTCAAAGTTGGAAAGACTCCCATAAACAAGAATAGTTCTTAGTTTTATTTATTTTGTACATGTAAAACTATTTAAATCTTAAACAACGTCACAACTTTTGTCAAAATTTTTGAGTTACTTATTAACAGAAATTCAAATAATTAAATTACATAACAAAAAGATAAAACCTAATAGGCCTCTAACATCAAACAATACAAATATTATAATTACTTTTTGTGTGTAAATAGTATTATTTACTAAACAAAATTTGTATCGATGTACTCAATAAGTTACACATTCACATAAGTTAAACTATTTTGTACATATAAAATATTGTTATCTTATTTTCAAGAACATTTAATAACAGATTAGGCTAGACTTGCATAAATGTACATACAACATCAATATCTAATGCTAAATGTTCCAAATACAATTAACCAGTCATTATTTTAAATAATTTAACATTTACCATTAAATATCCATACTGTACTACAAAACATAGTTCTCCAATAGGAAGGATATGGCAAAAGACAGAATAATTTTCATGAGTCGATATGAAAGAAATTTAGACTAGACATAACCTTAAGAACCATTGCAGGGAAGACGACCGAGAACCTCCAAAATCTACCCTTCACATTAATAAAGGGTGACCAATCTTAGGTCAAATACTATCGAGACCAGCTTGATAGATTCAGAAATTGTATCGTGAGGATCCTTCGCCATCTCCCTGCAGTGAATCTCATTCTCCTGGTGCCGGCGTCCAACGGTCAAACTCGATACCAGAATCTGGGCTCTGTCCAATAATACTTAATGGACTGAGAAAATTACTACCAGATGTGGTACATTTACAGGACTCTGACTCCATTTTCTGGCTTCCACAGTTGTCACATTTAACAACTTCACTGCGTTTTCCGCTGCTGTTAAGTTCTCGTTCGAATGAGTGCAATTGTTCCATGAAATGGAAGTTGGGAGCGACATTGGATTTACGTGCTCTCACCAGGTTGAAAGCATCGTTCAGGGATAATGATAACCTGGCCATAAGGTATGCAACGGTTATCGTGACAGAACGAGAGACTCCTGCCAAGCAATGAACTAAAACACCTTTCTCTTGCTTTCGAGCCTCCTCTGCAAAATAAAATAAATAGTTTTAAACATATTTATATAACATTTTGTACATTATACATGTGTATTATTTCAACAATGGGTGAACTTTATATTCTAATGATTTAAAGAAAACAATTTTAAATAACCAAAGTAAAAAAGTACTTGTTTTTCTTCTGGGTATTTCAGACAATTTCTGTTCCGTGCTGAGTACGGTTTAAACAGCAAAAAAATGTCCATTGCCATGACTAAGTGTGGTTTTAACCGCACATGTACTATTCACTTTACATTGGAAAAGAAGGAATTTTGTCATTGCCCATGGCCATTTGTTTTACCTGAGTAGTTAGTAGAGACTCTTCTATGAGTACTGGTCGCCAGACTTGGGATTAACGATTAAAAAAATTAACGATTAAAATTAATCGTTAAAAATATGGGTAACTTTTAACTTAATCGTTACTTTTAAAACTGATTAACTTTTAACTCTTAATCGTTAAAATATTGGTTAACGATTAAAACTAACTTCAGTTAATTTGGTGACGCCCGGAAAGATTCGTCACAATGGAAATGCGGCAAGGTGGGTGGGCCTGGCGAGACAACATTCAATATTCCTAAGTTTAGGTTATTTATTGCTTATTGGCCGACCGGAAGGGATGGGGTGTCTAAAGAAAGATAGAACTAACGGTAAAGAGTACCTAAAGGTAACGTAAACAAACAAAACAACTCCGTCAACACGCCCATCAGCGTCATTCAATTAGCCCTCGGGTATACGCTTCAATAACGCTTGGCATTACAGTTGGATAGTTTTGTTAATTTTGTATAAGTTTTTTAGTTGTTTTGCCCTGTTGTAGTGATTCACAGTTTAGATTTTATTTAGTGAGTTAGTGATTTTTAAAAGTGAGTTAGGTCTAGTGTAGAAGTATTTTAATTTTTTACTTTTTTATTTTAATTTTATTATGTCTTTATTGTGGCCAGGCATTTCAAACTTTTATGAACAAATAACAAGGGAGGGAAATAGTTTAACATTTAAATGCGTATTGTGTTTACCAAAATTTAAAACAATAAAGGCTTCAGCAACTTCTGCCTTAAATTTAAGAACCAATTAAAGGTAAGTTGTGCTTTAGCCATTTTAGGTTATTGTCTACCGAATTTTTGTCGTCTATTATTGAGATTTGTATTTTATTATAGGGCATACATTCAAGGGCGTTTGCATATATATAGGGCGTTTCTACCAGCCAACTTTTACGGTTTATCCGTAAGATTTACGGAATCCGTTGATGTTTTACGGTCTTAAGGATACTCGTTATTTTCAGCGGTTATTTTTGTTAAAAGAATATTTAATTTATTTTACATAAAAAAACAAATGTTCTTTATGTTATTTATTAAAATTACTCAATTTGAGTTACTATCGACATTATTAAAACTTTTTATTTGGTTTACAACGTCTTTTGCATATTAGACGCACGGAATCTGTGAGAAAATGAGAGTGAGAAGTGATACGAAAAAAACATCCCTTTTTATAATGCGCATGCGCTAAGAGCAGTGATGTATCATAGATACGCAGTAAGCATAATAAGACATTATTTGGTCAAGACCTTCTTCTCCATTCTGCAGAGACGTCTTGATTCTAAGTTTTGCTTTGGCGTAATTATTTTAGTATAATAATTCTATTTATTTTAGTTCCGGTAAAACCTTTTGAACATTTTTGGGATTAAAAGTTATCCGTGATTTATGTTTTCTGTGGGAGTCCCGACGAAGTGCATTTGTTTTACTTGTTATTCATTCCCGCAAATAGTGACATTTAATTTCCACTTTTCCGAATTTTACAAGTGTCATTTAAATAACCTTTTCGCGGACCTAGCGGTTGTAATTAAAATTAAAATTTAATTTTAACGCCGGTATTTGATAGAAATAAGAACAAATTATTGTTCTCAGGAGTATAGGGTTTTTCGCGGACATACGCTAAATAAATACGCTATATTAAATTGCGTTTTATGAAATTAGAGCTAATAATATTCGGACTTCGTATTCTTTTTTTCTGACATTTGTCATTGTATTTAAAATAATATTTCAATAATTTTAAGTTCATACAATTTTTATAAATTGTATTCGGGCATCGACTTTTTCGCGGACATAAGCTGATGTATATTAAATTGCGTTTTAATACCGGCGTTTTATAAAATTAGCGTTAATAATATTCGGACGTCGTATTCTTTTGCGTACATTCGTCATTGTAATAGTATTTCAACAATGATAGTTCATAAAATTGGCACACATTTTATTCGGGCATCGATTTTTCGGGGACATACACTGTTGTATATTAAATTGCGTTTTAATACCGTCGTTTTATAACATTAAGCTCTAATAATATACGGACATCGTATTCTTTTGTTGACTTTCGTCATTGTATTTAAAATAATATTTCAACAAAGATAGTTCATAAAATTGGCACAAATTGTATTCGGGCATCTGTTTCAATCCTTTGTGCCTAATTCTTAAAGCTACCTAACTTTTTAAGTTTATTTATTTAGGACATTGCCACTTTAGAAACAGTAAACTAACAACAAATTAATGTTCCACCGTATCAATTTAACCAAAGTAGCAAGAAGTCCTAAGTTCTTAGTTGACCTTATTTCTTAAAATTGAACTTTTATAGGGGCCTACTACTCACAAAAATTATATCGCCTATATGTGGCTTTATTTCTTTCTATATTCAATTGTACTAATAATGTTCATGAATAGGGATCTGGTTATGAAATGTGTAATTAATTTACTAGCCTATTTAAAATGATATTGCCAACCATTAAGACAACCCAAGAACATTTTTTTATACATAGAGGAAAGTTGGTTTGTGTAGTTAGTTATGGGTTATTTGAAAAATGTTTCTTTTTTGTCTGTATTAAGTTCATTCAGATGGGTTTTTAAAAATAGTATAGTGTGTATATATTTGAAAATAATATTTTATTCATATTCATTTATTTGAAAAGCAGCTAGAATAATATTAAGTTTGTATACATTTTACTCTAGCCTTTGTGTATCACTCTAAAACTTATTAAAATTTTTATTAATGCATGTTTATAAAAAGGTTAGTTGAATTGACATAATTATTGCCGAAAGAGTTATTCCATTTTATGAAATTACTACTTCTAAGTGATCCTAATTTTTAGTTGAGCCATTTTAATACTAACTGTCTCTGAATTAATCTGATATTAGGTTATAATGGCTATATACAGGGTTGTGTCTTAAAACCCTTTATAGGGCATAGGGATAATAATTTCCCACCATGTTTCCAAGGAAACAAGTATTTATATCTTTATAAACCAATGAGATACTGTTTTCCCACTTTCTGTACTAATACACAACATATATTGCATCTCTTTTTCTTCATCTTCTGACTTCTTTATTTATATCTCCTTGGCTAAATCACCTGATAAATGCAAAAGTGGGAAGATATTATCCCACTGCCCACCACACGCATAGTTGTTTACCATTGTTGTGTAGCTGCAAGTTCAACATCAAATTGGAAATAGAAGATTTATCAGTTTTAACTTTTGAAGTAAACATTAAAAAGTACAACTAATGTAGATTATTGTTACACCTTTATTTTAAAAATAAAGGAAACGCTGAAGTTATATATATTAAAAACAATGTTTACAATGTTTTTAGGTTAGGTTTCATCATTACTTTTGGGATTTTTTTGTAGTTGGAAAATTGTTATTTATTTCTAACAATTACATACCACTATGCTCAGAATTTATTGGGCTACATGTACATATTTTTTGTTGGATGATATATATTTTGGCTGACGTAATATTTATACAAATCCTCCAACTGGTCCAGTTGGAACCACCTTTGTTGTTGCTTTGACAAAGGTTGGGGGTAAAACAATGTGTAGGGCCTACATGCAATACGTTGAAAAACAAACTACAGAATGTCAATAACGCTAATTGATATGATGTCAACTACTTATGTAAATCTTTATATATAACTAGGGATGGGTCGATTCTCGATACCGATTCTCGATACCACCGATACTTTAGCTTTGGTATCGGTATCGAGAATCGATAGCCGAAACTCGATACCGATACCACGAGATACTCAGTTGTCAGAATTGCCCGTTCTCGTAAAGACTCCGTGAATGTAATCTCCGGTATTTGCAATCGCATTCTCTGTATTTTAACTCAATTCAGCATTTTACAATAAATATCAGTAGGGAAAATGTAAAACATTATTAATTTTATGTAAGTGGACATTTTCCCCAGTAAAATGCTTTAGGCAATTGTTTCCTTTCATAAGTAAACGCTTCTTGTTTTATTTTTATTCATGCGTAGGCTGTTATTTGTACACAAGAAGTCTAGAGTAGGCTCAAGGTCAAACACTTATGGATTCGTTTGTTATCGTGTCTATAGAATTAGGGTGTCTATTGTGAAGAAAAATAACATATTTTATAGATCGGTAACAAAAGTATTTAAACTTTAAAGTAATAATTTTATTTGTTTGAAGTCGAGTAAAACTTGTTGGGACTTACGTTACCCGTGATTTATGATTTTTATGGGAGTCCGGACGGGATTCCTTTGTTTTACTTTTTATTTAGAGATGGGTCGGTTCCATTTTTTTTTTTTTTTTTTGGTTCCCGGTTCTAGAGTCAAATCGGTTCTATTTATTATTCAAGGAATTTAACAAGAATTTAAGAGTAAAGTATAAGATTTAATTTGAATACTGAAATGATTAAGTATGTTATGTACAGATAATTAAATACAAGTATTCAGCTAAGTTAAATTACAGACAAAAGTCCATCACTTTCAACGTCTATTATAAAATATTGCCACACTTCGATGTCATTGCTGAAAAGACTAGCCTACTCCGGTTAAGTTTCCACATATCCTCAACTAACTAAACTTAATCAAATTAATATGTTAATTCAGTATAGTGTCGATTATCCAAAAGCGGAAATGTACTGTAAATAAATAAGTACATTACAGTACTGCACGTCGTGCACGTAATTCCGAATTTAAAGGTTTTTACTCTCATAATCAGCCGAGTTGTAGATTTCAGGGAGTTTGGGCGCTTAACGGAACAGCGGCGGCTGTTGAGTCAGCCGAGCGCTTGGCAGCCTTTCGTAAGTGAGTAGGCCTGCACAATTTAATTACCCGAATAAATCGACGCAATATTTAAATTTAATAAAAAAAACGAATAAAACACTAAAACTGAATACTGTAAGTATTTACACACAGCGTTATTAACTTGATATTACAGTTGTTATAACAAGTTGTTCTGACTTCGGCGGGACTAAACGGACGCCGTCGAATCAAATTTTCGATGATTCAAGTTCCGATTATTTCTGAACTTATCCGAATTGAACGTTCAGAAACAAAACATATGATATTCCGAGTAATGCAATCCTAGTCAGTCGTAAAAAAATTATTCCGAATAATTAAAAACTTGTTTTATTTTAAATTGCAACGCATTCTGCTATTTCGTTACTGAAACTCTCACGTGTTTTTCATTGGACTAGGTTAATGGTATTTTCTTATGCGGACATTAGATTGTTTTCGGGAGTAGGTTTTTTCGCGGACATACGCTGTTGTATATTAAATTGCGATTGAATGCCGCGTTTTATAAAATTAGAGCTAATAATATTCGGACGTCGTATTCTTTTGCGGACATTCGTCATTTTATTTTTAATAACATTTCACCAATGGTAGTTCATAAAATTGGTACTAATTATATTCGGGCATCGATTTTTTGCGGGCATTTACTGTGGTACTTAAATTATTTTTAACGCCGGCGTTTTTAAAAATTAGCGCTAATAATATTCGGACGTCGTATTCTTT
>JAGFPH010000660.1:519-10801 GCA_018207615.1 Philaenus spumarius | reverse complement strand
TCACATCCTGAATTTTTGGAGAACCTTTTTTAAGTATGGCACATCATATGGCATAACATTTGAATAGGGCACTTTCTCAGAAATATAATTACAAAGGAAAATCCGCAGCGGCGCAATCCCGGTGCATTTTGGTGGTGGCGCAAACCAGGTAGGCTACCTGGACCCTTCTTATTTGGACCAGTTATTTGCTATAATTTCAACAGACTCTGTGCCAGGATTTTATAGAATCACCAAATTATTAAATTATAGTAATTTAATTAGATATCCCTTGCTGAGGAAGTGTGTAAGCGAAAAAAAAATAATAACACCACTGTAGGCTGCAAAATAAGAATTAAGATTGTCTTCAATGTCGTATACACGAGGTAGTCAGTCTGTTGGTTCAATAATTGCAAAAAAACCGTACAAGTGAGATAACATCGACCAATATCGGTAGATATCAGGGTAGCCCAGATGGTTAGAGCGTCAGGACGGAAACCTGAAGGTCCCGGGTTCAACTCCCGGTCTTGGTCTATGTTTTTTCACGTGTAATTTAATTAGATATCCCTTGCTGAGGAAGTATGTAAGCGAAAAAAAAATAAAAAATAATAATAATACCAAATTATTTTATACTATACAAGGCTTTTGCCTTTTATATAAAACATTTTAAAATTTTTCTCAAGGCAGATGCTTATCATTATCTGGCAATATATTGAATAATCTTACTCCAATCTGACCAAAGTCGACTTGAGATTTTGTGAGTCTGACTTGTGGAACATTTATCTTATTTCTATTCTTTGTGCCATAAGAATGGACTTCGCTACGAGGATTAAGACTAGGCCTACTTAAATTATCCCTGACATGCAACAGACACTGCAAAATAAACATAGTAGGCAAGATCAATATTTTCAACCCAATGAAATGTTCTCTACAAGAAGTAAATTTAGCAAGTCCTAACATTGTGCGCAAATCTCTCTTTTGCCAGAGAAAGACTCTTTTTGCGTTGCATGAATTTCCCCACAGTATTAAACCGTAATTTAAATGAGAATTAAAAAATGCATAATATACCATCAACAAAATTTTCTTACTCAAACAAGTTTTGAGTTTTTGCAGTAAAAATATCACCCTAGATAGTTTGGAACACAAATAATTTGTGTGATGATCCCAATTCAACCTACTAACCAGAAGTACACCTGGCAATTTAACTGGATCATTGTCCTGATTTTTCTGAAAATTGCTCTCAGAGAAGAGTAGTTGCTCTGTTTTATTAACATTGAGCTTAAGTGAATTTTTAGTAAACCAGAGTACAAATCTTTCCAACATAGTGTGATCATTGTTTTTACATCTTCTAAATGTCTACTGGCTGTAATCAACGTTGTATCATCTGCATATAGGACTGATTTACATGGTAGGCCATTCATAATTATATAACGTATGTCTAGGCCTACAATGTGCCTGGACCTTGTTTGTCCCCATGACTATCTATTTATACATCTTTCACTTTGTCATTTTTGGTCCTTCTGATTTTTTTAAAACATTCTTCTGGACCAATCTACCACAATTTCTTTTGTTTTAAAATACATTTTCTTCTGTTGATCTTACACAGTCCTTCATTGAACATTATGGAATGTATAGTGCAACAACAATTGACTAAATACCTGGAATCAAATAACATACTACATAGGCGTAACCAGGATGACCGTATGGGGGAGGGGGTCATAACAACAGGGGGGGGGGGGGTAGAGGGTATGGAAAAAATTAAGATGCAAAATAACACGTTTTAGGCTTTCCAAAATTACTTTAAAATTATATAGGTATGTATACTTTTTCACTTCTAATTGTGATTCAGGCTTATTTTAGAATAATTTAGAATAGAAACCAAGATTCATCCCCCCTCCCCCCCATCTTTTCGTGCGCTGTCTTACCCCATAGGCCAGGAACACACACGGCGTTTTTTTGTCGGCTGCGGAATAGGTACCGTCTCCGCTCATAAAATTTAAAGTAAGTACACAGGGCGGTAAAAGTATGTCTCATTAATTAAATTGAAGTGTCTAGTTCATCAATCACAAAGTGTGTTATCCAATATATTTTCTTTTAATGTTTTATTGATATTAACAGAGAGCAACTGTCGCTTTATTGTTATTCTGTCGTTAATTGAAAAGGAAGCAAAAAAATATACTTAGTTGGGTTCATCCAATACATAAATACTAGTAGTTCTCTGAACAGTAAACCTTTGAAATAACAAATGTGGTTTTGAGCTTAGGTTAAAAATAGTGTGCCAGTAAAGCTACGCGCCCACTGGGTCGGTACGGTCGGTACGGTCGGTACGGTCGTCACGGCCGTCACCGCATTTTTTAGAGGGGGTGCGCGCACTGGATCGGGCGCTCCGCCGTTCAGGCGTTCCGCACTGTCCTCCATCCGCCTTCCACCAAAACAGAAGTCAGTTTGGGAGATCTGTTAAAAGATGGATGTGGAGGAGGAAATTGCGGTAGTGAGTGCGTTTTTGATAGCAGAAGAGGAGAATGTTAAAATAAGAAAAAGGAGGTTTTGGATTCATAACATTAACAGAAAAAAATTGATTTGTGGTGAATTTCACACTTTGTTCCCGGACCTTGTGAAAGATGACCTTAAGTTTTTTGAGTACTTCAGGATGACTCACGACAAGTTTGAAACACTATTACTGATGCTGGAAGCAGAATTATATAGGGAAGAAACTAATTTTCGTCATCCAGTGAGAGCAGACTGCGTAGAACGCTGAAAATTCCGTACCGACCGTCCCGAACGCCCGAAGTGCGCGCGCACTGGATCGGTCGGGAGGATCGCCGTCACGGAAATGTCCTACAGTTCGTAGCTCCAGACTTTCTATCGGACATGCCGAAGGTGCGGAACGCCGTTGACGGCCGTGACGACGCAGTGGGCGCATGCTCATTTAATTCAATGTTTTGAACTTTTGAAAAATCCCGTACCGACCGTACTGACCGTCCGTGATGACCCAATGGGCGCGCAGCTTAAGGAAGTAACCAGAAGGTTTAGCCAGTGAAAAATTATTCCCGCGATTCCGGGGTTTCTAGTTCTCGTTTTTTTCTTTTCTTGAGATTTAACTGCTAAAGATTTTATTTTAGGGGGCATTGTGTTTTATTTAGGTTAATAATGCGTAAGGTATATCGCATTAATATCGCGTTAACAAGGGAAAACATAGAGTTAAATATTTACGTACTTAAATAACTAAAACTTAACAATGTATTTACAGTTCCATATCACATTCCAATATCAGAATTAATGAAAACAAACGATGTTAAATCATCGTGATAGTGATCTCAACCCATGTACCAACACTTCCCACGCTGTCCAACGGTGATTTTTTGTATGTCCTTTATCGCCGTGAGGTTTCATTTGTTTAATCTCATTTTGTAATTCAAGTAAATCTAAGTCAAATACTTTTATAAAATAATAATTTACAAGTATACAGTTCAATTCTTTGTTCTCTACACTTTCTTATAATAATAGGCCATTTTTGGGCAAAGGATATATTCCTAAATTACTATTCATAAAAACTGTTGTTTTCAAAATAATAAATTTGAAATTGATAAATATTTGTATACAGTTCTATTTAGAACTAAATTACGAAACATTTTTACTTTTAAGAAAAAAATTACAAAAAATGTTTACTACTTTTATGTAGCCCTAAAGTTGAACATTTTCCTTTTGATACTGAACATGATTCATTGTTTCTTGAGTTAATAACTTTGTTAATTTTACTTCAATCATGTTTTTATTGGCGTATATGAATTCTTTGAACCTTTATCTACAAAAAAGCTACGGAACACTTTTGAATTGGTTTAGAATAAATGTATATTAAAACATGGTTAAAATACAAAAACTTCGACGATTTTTAACAAATTTGAAGTTTACCGCCATTTTGCGAGCTTGCGGTTAGATATTCGGAAAAAATCAAGAATACAAGTTTGCTGAAAATTAAAATTTTCGCAAAATGTTATTAGTTCTTAAATTCGACTTACGGTTAAGCCACAAGTAAGTCGGGAAAAAGCTTTGTAAGACTTATGAATGGGCAACTTTATCATGCAAGGTCATGTAAGTTATGTAAGGTTTTGTAAAGTTACTTTGAAAGTTTTGGGGGCTCCACCAGATCCTTCTTAAGGATCAAATTTTAGCTTGGCATGTGACGTACTCCTAAGAACTGGGTAGAAATAAGTACAGAGACGTTTTTACTAAATTGTTAAATATATTCTGAAATTTCTGAAAACAGTTCCTACAATAATTATTTTGCACAATTTTTAAATACATATAAATGTGATACAGTTAATTTTTACTAAAATTATAAATCCAAAAATAATGAAATGAAAGTTTACATCCACCTAAGTAGGGCGGTGCTGGTCATTAAATCTCCTGCTCTCTTAACCTTTAATCTATGTATCTTATGTTAATGATTGAATCTAAATTTCTTCTAATTATTAGTACATAACAAAATCTGATATTACAAAATGTATTATATTATTTATAGATTTATTTTAATGATATTAAGTTGATTTGGTGACTGATCTCGATTACTTATGAGGTGTTTTAGAACCCTCTCTTCAGTTAATGCTAATGAACCAGTCCCAACACAATTATTTATTACAAATGATTATTTATTTTATTTTAAATTTATTTTAATGTTACTTATGATAAAATCCACTGAATATGATTTCGTTTGTTTTTAATTTTAACCCTCGAGATCTGTCTTTACAATGAAATGAAATATTAATGCACTTACATAATTTTTGTTCCCACTCTCACACACTTTGCACTTTTATTTGATTTTTATAAACTCCCTTATTGACTTTTATTAATTTATGTTACACTTCACTACTGCACTTTATTCCTTGGTTTTGATGGTTCCTGGATCCATTTAATGTATGTAACTTGATTGAAAACTTTGTTTAGTGATTATAAAAAAATACTTTATTACTTTATTACTTGAATGATTTATCTTTGGTTACTAATGATGAAGTTACTTTATTAAATAATTTATGTAAAATAAAAATGATGCATCTCGAAAGGTTTGGTCTAGGTGTTGATTGATTGAATTTTAGTTGATGACAGACCTCGTGTTCTCTTCAAAATTTCCCCACCACACAGTTTCACGCATTCTAATTTGTTTTTGATTGGACTGTTTGAATTTTATATTGTTCTGATTGGTTTTTCAGTTTTACAGATTTGGCAGTATTTATCGCGTGTCTGAACTCGTTGATTCACACAGAATAACGCAAAGCAGTGTATTTGTGTCTTAAGTAATTTAAGCTGGTATATCCGTTGTAACTTCCTGTTGAAATACAAAGCTAGTCTGGCCTGTTTCTGTAGATTCATTTATTATGGATTTATTTAAAATTTATTTTATAATATATTATTATAATTATTTTGTTGATGCTGATGTTAAAGACATTGGGTATTGGTGTTTCAAGTATTGGTGTTTACTTACCAATACTTACAGCTTATACAGAAAGAAAAGGTCCGGCCGCCATTTTTATTTTATTTAAGGCATTAAAATAAAAAATGGAAAAACCGTATATATATATATATATATATATATACATCGTTCGGCCTACGAATAAGGAACATTCATGCAGAAAATCATCAAAATCGGTCAAGGAGTTTGGCCGTAATCGTGAGACGGACAGACAGACACACAGACGAAATGCCGAACGGTCGAGCTAAAATGGAAACCTCGCTTCGCTCGGTCAAAAAGAAGAGAAGATTTTGGTGCATTCTACACTCTGTTTCCTAATTTGAGGAACTAGAAGAAACATGTTCATTTATTTAAGAATGTCGGTTTCGTCATTTGCCAACTAAACACGCGACTAAAAGATAGTATTCTACGAAAAAAAAAACTAAAATAAGGAAAGTTGGCGTGCATTTGGTCACGTTCACCACTGTTTCGGCGGAGACGGTGGAAAATTCGTCGATTGTAGTGGCAGCGAGCAGCTGCACAGCTACCGTAAACGGTAAATAAACCAATAGTTTATTTTTCCGACCAATGTGTATGCTCTAATACCCTCCTTCGCGCCACCGTTGGTATGATGGCGACGGCAAATAATCCGTGGCGGACGAAAACTCCATGTGTGTTCCAGGCCATAAACTATACTGCATCGTGTATAAAATAAATAAATTAAATAAAATAAATTCGAGCAAAGATAATGTCAGCAATATATTATTAATAATTTATTGTAGCTTGACATTTGCATAGGTGATGAAAACAAGTTACTCTTAAGAGCGTATTTTAATGTAAGCAAAGTGCGAAATATTTTTTCAATGGGAGGGGTTATAACCCCCAAAACCTCCCCTGGTTACGCCTATGACATACTAACTCCACTACAATCTGGTTTTCAAACTGGCAACAGTACTACCACAGCTCTGCTTCGGGTAACGGATGATGTTAGGTCAGCAATGGATTGCCGAGAACTAACTATATATCCTTACTTTATTAGATTTTTCTAAAGCTTTTTATTGCGTAAATCATTCATTGCTCGTTATTAAATTAAAAAATATGGGATTGGTACAGTCATGGGTAAAAAACATGGGTACAGTCTTATCTTTCTGGAAGAAATCAGTGCGTTGCTGTTGGTAATAATAGGTCAGGTCGGAAGGATGTCTGTACCGGAGTTCCACAGGACTCAGTCTTAGGGCCTTTACTGTTTCCTTTGTACATTAATGATATTCCTTCTGTTCTAAATTACTGTAAATTTCATCTATACGCTGACGATTTTTAAATAATTTGCACTTTAAAATTGGTGATGTTGACAGAGCAGTTAAGAATATGAATTATGATCTCCAAAATATTATCCTGTGGACTAAGAAAAATGGACTTTTAATCAAAAGAACTAAGACAAAACCTCTCGACTACTTAATAAAACAGACATGACGACGTTTAGAATTCAGTTTGACTATGACTTTTTAGACTACTATGATAAAGTGAAAAACTTGGGACTGACTATTGACAGTAGAATGACTTGGAGAGATTATGAGACAGAGACGTGTAATAGGGTAATACCTCTCCAAACTAAAACATTCCTAGTATAAGCCTTAATATTTCCTTACTTCGCTTACTGTGACACCGTAGTAAATAATATGTCTGTAGTTCTGGCTAACAAATTGCAGCTGGCACAGAATTACTGCGTATGATTTATTTTTAGTTTAAAACACAATGTCCATTTAACTCCTTATTATAAAGAACTTGGTGTCTTAAAACTTAACAATTTGCAATCTTTTCATATTTTAATTACTCTGCACTCTGTACTATGGACTGGAGTGTCTAGTTATTTGGCTGGAAGGTTTCTTTTTACCTCTAATATCAGTGCAAAGAGCACTAGAAGAGGTTCCACTTTGCTTCTTATACCGGTACATAGAACCGTTATGTATAATAAATCCTTCACTGTGTCTGCATGCCGCTTGTGGAAATTACTTCCAGAAGCTTTTAAATCTATTGACAGTCGTGTCCAGTTTTCAAGATTGCTTTAAACTTTCTTGACAAGTAAAATGGATCAAATTTCCTTGCCTTGGGGTGTGGTGGAATGATTACGTTTTCTGTTTTGAGTACTGTTATATGAATGAGTAATAATAAGTAGGATAATTATACATTTTATTTTATTTAGTAATATAATGTTGCTTATCTTGTTTTGTGAAGTCTGTTTTATATGTATTATGTATGAATGGCTTTTTTTCTTTTGTGAATGAATGTTTATGTATGTAGGCCTATATATTTTGAATAATTAATCATTTGTGTTTCAAAATGTAAATTATGCTAACTGTTCATTTAAATTCCAGTTTCTGTTTGTTTTTTCTTGTTTTTTTTTTTAATTTGTTTAATGTATTTTGGTTTAATGTTATAATATTAATTTCTAATTTAATTTTCTGTTATTAATATTATTATTATTATTTTGTTGTTGTTGCTTGTCACGGATATATTGGTAGACACCAATATTCCCAAAAACTTAAAAAATAAAACAAATAAAGAAATATTCCAATATTCAAAGCAAGTTAGTTAAGAAGAAATCTTTGCTCTGGACACAGTTAAACGATAACAGCTGATACTAGCAACACTCGTGTAAACTATTATGTTACGTTCCCTGACATTTTAATCAAGTCAGCTGCATGAGAACAACTTGCTCTGAAACAAGCGAAATGACTCATATTACATTTCACATAGCTTTAGCGAACAATGCAGAACAGCATGAGAATGGTTTAACAAGAATTCACAAATAAACAAATATTTAAAAAATGAAAGGCCAATGGGAGATGAGAGTAAAAATTTCAGCCAATAAGAAAACTGTTTTTCAAAAGGACGCATAGCAGGAGTAGGGTGAGAGCGTGAAAAGCGAGGTCTTCTTTTAAAATCTTTTGAACGGGCAAGACCTAAAAGCCTGCTTCCCACCACAATGTATATTTCAACCTAAAACATTAAAATTAACTAAAGTAAAAGAATCACACATTAAGTCATCAATAAGTAATCATCAGCCAATGTAAAATCAAGTAACCTACACATCAATCTACAGGATTCTACCCAAGGACCAAATTTGGCTCGAGGAAACAGGAGCCATTACAGAATTGCGAATGCTTAGTGTCAGTGAAATAAATAAAAGTGTTAAATAAAGTTGTAAAAAGTGAGTTATAAAAAGTTCTAAAAATCTAAAAATCAATTTTAAAGTGATTGTGAAAAGGTTAAAACGAAAGAATGTAAGTAAATTAAAAATTTCAATTTATGTTATGACACATCTCGAGGTTAAGCTAATAATAGAAACGAAAACATATCCAGATAACTAAAGTAAAATCATATCCAGATAACTAAAGTGAAATCATATCCAGATAATTAAAGTAAAACCATATACAGATAGCAAATAAATATATATATATATACAGGGTGGTTATAAAGTCACTTCCCCCCCCTTTAAATTTTGTGTTTGTTAAAACAAACAAATATCCTTTGGGGAACGATACTAACTTAACCCAAAGTATCTTTTGAAGCAATCGGAAATTTTGAGTGTCCCCTAAAAATGGGGGATTTTGGGGGCAACTCGAAATTTTTAAATGGGAAGTATGGTCATGTGACACCTCATTTTAAAGTTATATTTAAGACTAGGAAAATGACATAAAGAAAATAAAAACGGACCACCCAAAACAAAATGGCGGCCCTAAACGTGTTGAAATAAATCGACATAAAGTTGCTAATATCTCGAAAAGGAAGATTTTTTAGAAAAAATTTCAAAAAATGTTTATTTCAAAGTGCTTGACCTAAAAAATTGCTTCCAAATCGATTTCGTAAATTTTATTTTTACAAAATTTTCTAAGGTGTAGGTGACGACTTGTATAACCCCCCTGTATATATATTTATATATATATATGTAATAAAATAAATTCATAATTTAAGAGCAACACTAATTAAGCAATTTGGTTGGGTCTTCTTTATAGAGAATTAGCTGCCAAGGATTTAAAATATACCTAATAAGCAATTGAAAGGAGATTCTAATTCAATTCAAAAGGTCAGAAACTGCTGTTTAAGTTAAGGGTTTAAAGCAAGGAATTATGTTAACTTAATTAACAAACTTTTAATTTCAAATATTTTGTACTATATTTTGTTTAGCTTATTTTAATAAAGAATAAGTTTTATGTATTAAATATTAAGGAGACTGCATAGCAATTAATTGGTACAGTTTCCCGTAACAACATTATACGTTATGTAAAGATACCAAAAATTCGTATTTATTCTTAAAGCAGTTGGTACATCATATCAGGGATCATATCATTAGTCATCAGTCCCTGATACTCATAATCATAAAAAAGGAAACACATAGCCCATTATATTCATATACCATTTCAAAACATTAGTAATAAGATTTCATCATGATATGTAAAAAAACCCATATAGGCCTAAGTGTAGGACAAAGAATATGTAAAAGGGAGAAAGAAGAAATAATTCGACCACGCAGCTGGACCGCTGACGTGAGTTGAGCAAATTTCCAAAATTAAGTTTATAGACCGATATTTTAGGGTTTCGACCAACAATTTGGGAAATAGGTCTATTCACGACGGTGCTGAATAGCTGCAAAATGGTTCGCACGCCATTCCGCATATTGGGAGTATCTTCAATAACACAAAGCATTGCGTGCTTCGCACGCCATTCCACATATTGGGATTGTCTTCAATACACAATGCATTGCGTGCTTCGCACGCCATTCCACATATTGGGATTGTCTTCAATACACAAAGCATTGCGTGCTTCGCACGCCATTCCACATATTGGGATTGTCTTCAA
>JAGFPH010000659.1:409287-464669 GCA_018207615.1 Philaenus spumarius | reverse complement strand
TTTTCAAAATGTTTTTCAAATTTGTTAACCTTTCGCTCTACGACTATTTCTTTATCAAAATCTGATTTCTGCTACCAAAATACTCACTAAACCATACCCCCATACGATATTTTCAAAATGATATCTTAAAATAGTAACTTTGAAGCGCTACGACTCTTTAACTGTCAAAATCTGATTTCTCGTACCCAAAAACATATAAAACGACATCTCATCTCACACTTTATTTTCAAAAATTCGACTCCAAATTTCTGACCCTGTAACTGTCAAAATTGGATTTCCCATACCAGAAATCTTATAAAACGATACGCCACATGGTATCCTCTTTCTGTACTCCGTTGGTAGCAATGTTTTCGATACCTGTGCGCGTATTTATTTTTAATTTTGATGCACATAACGCCCGCGAATCATACAAATGCACTCTCATTACATTTTCAAAACGTTACATTAAGTAACTGTTCAATCCATGGAAAGAGTGTAAAAAATTCTTTCAAAATCGCATAGTCACAGGTAACACAATACTATATTGTAGTAATTTCAGGGCTGGGTATTTACCATGACGTATATTTATGTTTTAATCAATACACTAGGTAAATACAAACAGTTTAAGAGCTTTTTCATTGAAATCGTATAGTCAGAAGTTGTAATTTAGGTACTGGGATTGTATATTACTTTGACCAACTTGAGTAAGATTTCTAAAGATATATAGTAGAGCCGTATATAAATAATATACTTTTCTAAGGTGTCTTAAGTTGGTTTTGTCCAACTTAAGACGCCTTGATCAACTAGAGGTTTCTGAGCCACATGAGTTGTAATATTTTCCGCGCCAGATCAACAACGATCTCAAAAACAGAACTATATATATATAAATATATATATACACCATGTATTGCCTATTCGCTCTCCACGCTCTGACTTGTGTCTACGCAAAAAGTTCATGACGCAAGATTTCAGAAACATAGTCAAGCAAAAGTGCCTAACTAGCCATTAAAAATGGTCACTTAAAAAACAAAGGTCTGATTGTTGAAGTTATTCATTACCCTTTGCTCTAAATTATAAAAATAGTCTAAACCGAAATTGCGTTGTGTTTGGTGGTAGGAGGGGTAGAAGGTGTAAACACTGTGTATTTTCTAGGTTTTTCCAAATATTTAGTAAACCCTTCACTTTATATTTTAGTTTGTTTAATAAATGTTTAAAGTAAGTTAAATTCTCTACAGAAAATGGTTCTATAATTTTTGTGTGCGATAAATATTTTTGGAGGAATATGGATGGGTAAATTAAGGGATTTCTATTGATATGGTTGAATTAACAATATCTCGACGATTGTACACTTAACAGTAATGGGTATGTTTTGATAATACAGTTCAGCAGACATGTAGTTTAGTTTTTGATAGACCATTTGCTCTAAATGTGGTAAAATCTCTTTACTATAAATAGTGTCGGGTTCGTGGTGAGAGGAATTGGAATTTGTAAAAACTGTTTTTCTAGTAAAAAAAATAATCTCGTAAACCTTAAAGTTAAGTCCTTAGTTTGTTCTATAATCTTTTAAAGTACGGCAAATCCTCTAGCGAAATTGTTCAAGTTGTTTTGCTGCGATCAATAGTTTTGGAGACATGGAGGGGGTAAAGTAAGTTATTTATGTAGGTATTAATTAAACTACAAGTGAAAAAACATGAACCAAGCCCGGGATTTAAACTCAGGAGCTTTAATATTCCTAGATAACACTCTACCGACTGAGCCACTCTGATCACACCAGATATTGAACAATTTTATCTCACTTGTACGGTTTTACTGCATTATGGTTGAAATCTTGTTTAAAATAACAATTTCTCGACTTCTAACTTATAATTAACATTAATGGGTATGTTTTATAATACTGTTCAGCAGACATGTGCTCTAAATGTGGTAAAATATCTCCACCTAAATAGAGTCAGATTTGGGGGTACAGTTTAGAAAACCTATGCCTATAGTTTAGATGCAATTTTATAAGACGCAAATAATTTCTCAAAATTTATTTTAGCAAAATTTCCACAGTAATCATTTTGAGTTAAATTTCTTAAAGTAAAAACCGATATACTACAATTTTAAATATAAATTTATTCAGCTGACATTATATAATTTAAGAATGATGTGTCATTATATTATTATAATGATATTAAGTAGGTAAATTTGCTAAAATTTTATTATTTGTTATTTAATAATATACAATGTGTATATCCAGTACCTCTAAGGTTGCATAACCCAAACATATTTCTTCGCCAAAAACCAATAAGTCATAATATATTGTGCTTAATATAGAAAGCAGGTGTGCTTAACTTCCAAATTTGTCAAGTCAATTAAAAGAATCCACAGTTTTTGTATTTGTGAACATGCTCGAATGTTGCTTTTCAAACACAAAATTACAAATTGTTTTACTAAAATATTAAGTAAAGTCTGTACAATGGTGGTTCATTTTGGATTCTTAGGGTAGTCTTCGTGCTAATTACTAGACTTGTAATTTAATCACAAAGTTTGCAGGAGAAGGGAAATGAGTTATTCATGAAGCAAATATCTTCCATTACTTGTTACAAGGTTTACTGGGTTTATGGTTAAATGAATATTGCTGTAATTATTTCAAGGCCTATCCTCAAAATATTTTACTCAACATTCTACCCAATTAATATTAAGTTAATTTTTTCTCCCAAATTAGTGTTAAATATTAAATATAATGTCAAATGTGTATTAAAATGTTATATTGTTAAACCCCTCCTGGAAATATGGTTTTATATCAGGTTTGAATATATATATATATTATATATATACTAGCTGACCCGTACGGCGTTGCCCGTGGTGGTTGGTATTTTCAGTCTTTTTAACGTAGTTGTATTCTTTTTAAGTGTTCAGTCAATGAGTGGTATTTGGCTTATATATATATATATATCTTAAATAATAAAAGCACTATTGTAATAATAATAAAAGATCTGGAATTATGATTTTAGTAACTTTGATCCCCCCAAACCCCTCCTAAAATTTCGAAATGTTTCATACCCTTTCTTAGTAAGCACCTATGGCCCTAGAGGAAGCTACATACCAAATTTCATTCCAATTTGTTCGGTAATTTTGGAGAAATCGTGATTTAGTCATGTATACCTCCCAAACGTCCCTAAAACTTCCAATTTTTTGAAACCCTTTTTTAGCGAGCGCCTATGGCCCCATAGGAAGCTACATACCAAATTTTATTCCAATCTGTTCGGTAATTTTGGATAAATTGTGATTTAGTAATTTTTACCCCCCAAACCCTCCTGAAATTTCCAATTTTTTAAAACCCTTTTTTAGTAAACACTTACGGCTCTAGAGGAAACTACATACCTAATTTCATTCCAACCCGTTAGGTAGTTTTGAAGAAATCGTGATTTAATAACTTTGATCTCCCCAAACCTCCCTTAAAATTTCGAATGTTTTCAAACCCTTTCTTAGTAAGCACCTATGTCCCTAGAGGAAGCTACATACCAAATTTAATTTTTTTTAATTTTTTTTTTTAAAGGCGAAACACCTATGTGGTTATCATACCAAATGTCATTCCAATCAGTTCGGTAGTTTTGAAGAAATTGTTTTTTAATAATTTTGATCTCCCCAAACCTCAACTAAAATTTCGAATTTTTTTAAACACTTTCTTAGCGAGCATCTATGGCCCTAGAGGAAACTACATACCAAGTTTCATTCCAATCCGTTCGGTAGTTTTGAAGAAATCGTGATTTAACAACTTTGAACCCCCCACCCCCCCCCCAACACTTACTTATTTTCGGAAACCCTTTCTTAGTGCGCGTCTAGAGCCTATAAAGAGTATTAGTGCAACATTTCATGTTTGTAGGCCTCGTGGTTTTGGAGAAACTGTGATGAGTCAGTGAGTCAATGAGTCAATGGTATTTGGCTTTTATAAGTATAGATTACCCTAAGCCGGGCTATAGGGCTAGCTGGCCCGACCCGGCTTTGCACGGATAGACAAGTCAAAGTTAAATGTATATTAACAAAAAATATATTATATCAATAAATATATTACAATATGTATTTCTTATGGGGATTTTTAGTAACTTTGACCCCCCCCCCCCCAAATCTCCCCTAAAATTTAGATTTTTTTAAAAAAAAACTCTTTCTTAGTAAGCACCTATGGCCCTAGAGGAAGCTACATACCAAATTTCATTCCAATCCGTACGATGGTTTTTTGTAGTAACTTTGACCCCCTAAACCTCCCCTAAACTTTTGAATTTTTTAAAAAACTTTCATAGCGAGCACCTATGGCCCTAGGGGAAGCTACATTCAAATTTCATTCCAATCCGTTCGATGGTTTTAGAGAAATCGTGATTTTGTAACTTTGATCCCCCCAAACCCTCATAAAATTTCGAATTTTTTTTTAAACCCTTTCTTAGCGAGAATCTATGGCCCTAGAGGAAACTACATACCAAATTTTATTCCAATACGTTCGGTAGGTTAAGATATAATATATTATTTGAGTGGAAAATATACTACTAGAAGCTAAATAATTTTTTGATTGCAGCTAAAAAAACTTTGTAATATTAGCTGGAGTTGCAAGTGGAGTCTTGTTGTACATTATTTTGACTACATAAACTAGAACAACTCTGTACCAACTTGCTCTGTTTTTGGTTTCATACATTTATTCGTTTAAACACTTTTAAGGGCCTTCATTCTAAAATATAATTTATTAAATTGGGTTTTGTACTATTATTTGGTATATAACTTGGCTTGAGGAGAAAATTAAGTTTAATTTTTAAAAAAAGTAAATATTTTTAATTAAAAATGTATATTAATTCATGTTGCATCTATGGCGACTATTATTTGTAATAACATTCTCTCAGTAAACAATTAATTTGTCATACCTATAAGATTGCAGAGCTTTACTTGTTCGTATTATTAAATTAACTTAGCTGCACCCATGTGATTGTTACTTCAAATAACCATCCACAACCTGATAAATATGTTCTATTTTTCTTAGCAATAATAACCCCATACGAGATCAATTCAAACAAATTTCTTTTAGCAAAATATATATCTAATATTATGTAAAATACATTGAAAGTGTGTACAAATGTTTAATGTCAATATTAATTTATTATGGTATTAAGTATTTAAAAATTGTGATAGGTAATTAAACATCTCAACTGATTTGAAATACATTATAAGTTTATTGAAATTAATACGTTGATATTCTAACTACTACCTATCCTCCAATAATATTCTACAGAAATAACAGTTGTTTATTGTACCGACATTGCAATTTTTTCACCAGCTTAGTTATACATTTAAATAGATAAATTTGAACTTTTACATGATATTAAACATAAACAAATTTCTCAAAAAATACAACTTTACCAAGGAAATTCTTTTACCAAAATTTACAAACTCAATCAAATTTATCAGAGCCGTTCCTAAAAAAAAATATGCACACTGCAAAGCTAAATTCAATAGCGTATATGATATCATAAGTTTGTAATAAAAACTTTTAGGAAAACCAAACCAACGTTTAGAGTTATATAACTCATTATAAAAACAACAATTGTTTTTTTTTTTTTTAATTAAATTAATATTTCTTAACTAATTAGTTAATTGTCCCTACCATTTGAATTTCTATATTGCTAGTTGATTTTTTAAACTATATTGCTACATATTTTTATTTTTATTTTAGTTAGTCCTATTAATTAAATGCAATCCTATTAAATACTATTCCTTTAACATAGAAACTTAAACTTTATTATCCTATACAAAAGTGTCTTAGGGTCTTGACTTATTTTAGTTGCATGATTCATGGATTCCAAGTCACTTTGAATAATATTATATAGGATAATATATTAATAATAATATTAAATATTACTTTTTAATGTTCCGTCTTGTGACTTTTTTGGTCGTTCGAATGTTTTACGACGCGTTTCGGGACCGCAATCCCATTGTCAAGTACACTTACACAAACACAATAAAACACATAACACGTTTAAAAAACACACAAAAACACCACAGTTACAACACTTTAAAAAAAACTTAATTGTGCCAGACAATTATTCATCTTGTAAGTCGTAGTGTGGTCCATGGTACACTGTCGTAAACAGTCAAACGAAATATAGTACTGTAGTTAGAAAACCGGTTTAAAATAGCCTAGAGCTGTGTCATATAAACTATTACTTTTAAAATCCAGCTGATCGTTTAATAATTTAGACGGATTGTTATTAAACTCCTTATAAATTTCGAATTCTTCTAAGGCGTTCAAAAGTCTACCTTTTTTATCAAATATGAAGTGGAACCAGATTTTTGTTGAAATTAGTGTATGAATGATTACTGTCAATTAAATGTTGAGCTAAGTTAGATTTTAATTTCAAGTTCAAAATGAAGTGCCTACAAATGGACATTATTCCCTCTTACGCGTGTGTACACATTAATAATAATTCGCTATCCGCTGTCAGAGCTAAACATGTAGCTGAAATAACATGGATTAAAGAGGAAATTAAAAATCTTTACTGTAAGAAAAATAAATTAAACAGAGATTTATTTTATTTACATTTAGAGCTACTAACTGTACTACATCCCACATGTTTGGACAGTACCTTGAGATTTGTGAATGACAAGGTCAATACCATTTCTAAACAAACCATTCTTATACACAAACGTAAGGTCCAATGCTTATCTAGTAAACAACATCCCGTCCGTAACATAATATGTAAACAAAAATTTTATCCTCGAGTATCTAATATAACTAACATAGAATTCGATATGAATGAAACCAACTTTCTCATTAAAGGATTAAAATACAACGTCCCAAAATTAAGTAAAAACTTTTTAACGTTTAAGGTCATTAATGCTGAATCTGCAATAAAAACATTACCTAGTAATAAACTACAGGACGAGACTAGGATTCTCATTAATAACAAATTAAAAAATTTCTTAAAATCTGACACAGTTTATGGTAAAAAAGGCGGGAGTTTAAAGGATATATACAGTAATGATTTTAAATGTTGAAAACAAATTAAAACTAAATTAAAAAACAATGATGCCATACTTTCAAAAGCTAATAAAGGCAATACCATAGTCGTTATTCGTAAACAAGATTATAACCAAAAATCGTATGATTTTTTCAATGTTAATAACATCGTGAAAATACCCACTGACCCCACAAAGAAATTCGTTAAAGAATTAAATTCTACCATCAATAGATGCACGTCATTGTTGGATGACTCCACCAGACGATATTTAAAACCGATCAATGCCTTCGCTCCTCAGTTCACAGGTCTGCCCAAAATACATAAAGAAAATATTCCAATCCGTCCATTAATTAACTATACAACCGCACCAGGATACAGGACATCAAAAAAACTTGAACAACTGATAAAACATAACATCGTTTTACATAATAACTACAGTGTTTTAAGTAGCATTGATTTTGTTGAAAAAACAAAACACTTAGGCGTATTTCACAGACATAAACTAATTTCGTTTGATATAGTGAATCTTTACACTAACGTACCCGTCCAAGATACTATTGACATCTTGCAAAATAATTTAATCAGCTATAATAAGCTCAGCACATCACAAATTGACGAACTCCTGTTATTACTTAAGGTCGTCTTGAACCAAAATTATTTTACATTTGACGATAATTTTTTCGTGCAAAACGAGGGTCTCGCTATGGGTTCACCGCTATCCGGACTTTTGGCGGACATATTCTTGAACCATTTAGAAAACGAATTTATTATGTCTGATCACAACCCAAATAAAACAAAAATATTATTTTATACAAGATATGTTGATGATACTTTTCTCGTTTTTGATGGCACTTTACGTCAGGCGGAAATATTAAAACTTTATCTCAACAAAATCAACCATAATATGCAATTCACTATGGAGACCGAAATAAATAATAAAATAAACTTTCTTGATTTGACTATGACCAAGGAATATGATAAACTAAAATATAAAATTTACCGAAAATCTACCACTACAGATACCACCATTCATGCAACATCACATCATCCAATATCACAAAAAATTTCAGCATACAACTGTTTCTTACACCGCCTTCTCACCATACCATTGCATAAACACGATTTCAACGATGAATTGGAAACCATTAAATATATAGCCCAAGCGAACGGATACCCTGAAGCAATGATTGATAAACTTTTGCATAATCATATAAGAAATAAACAGAACACCATCACACGGTCTAAGAATAAGAATAACAAATTCGTATCCATGGAATATTCTAACACCGTTCCGCATATGGTGAAAAATACATTGGCGAAATATGATATTAGCGTCACTTTTCGAAACAACAATAATATTCAAAAATTATTACGACCCAAACGTGTAATTCTAATCGAAAAGAAGTCGGGTGTTTACAAAATCAACTGTGATGATTGTGACAATATTTATGTGGGACAGACGGGTAGAGCATTCAAAGACCGTTTTAATAAACATTTGCCGCATAAAAACAAGCATAAATTAAAATCTAACTTAGCTCAACATTTAATTGACAGTAATCATTCATACACTAATTTCAACAAAAATCTGGTTCCACTTCATATTTGATAAAAAAGTTAGACTTTTGAACGCCTTAGAAGAATTCGAAATTTATAAGGAGTTTAATAACAATCCGTCTAAATTATTAAACGATTAGCTGGATTTTAAAAGTAATAGTTTATATGACACAGCCCTAGGCTATTTTAAACCGGTTTTCTAACTACAGTACTATATTTCGTTTGACTGTTTACGACAGTGTGTCATGGACCACACTACGACCTACACGATGAATAATTGTCCGGCACAATTATGTTTTTTTAAAAGTGTTGTAACTGTGGTGTTTTTCTGTGTTTTTTAAACGTGTTATGTGTTTTATTGTGTTTGTGTAAGTGTACTTGACAATGGGATTGCGGTCCCGAAACGCGTCGTAAAACATTCGAACGACCAAAAATGTCACAAGACAGAATATTAAAAGGTAATATTTAATATTATTATTAATATATTATCCTATATAATATTGATTTATTTAGTTACAATTTTGATTAAAATGTTTTCTTAAATTAGTAGTATTATGGATGATTTAGTTATTCATTATTATTTCAAATTATTTGCCTTCTGTTAATAAAATTTCCTCATTACAATACGTAAACTTAACCAGCAATAATTGCATGTTAGAGTATTATTACAACTGCGAAGATCAATGTTTGATATTTATACTATAAACTAAGGAAATATTCATACTTTAGATTTTTTTTTAAGAATTAGGCCTATGTGTCTCTTTTAGTTGTTTTAAAAGAAATAGCTAATTAGGTTTATATTGGTCCCTAAAGATCCTTAGAATATAATATAAACATCCACTTTTCTTCTGACACCATATTTTATCCTCAAACTTTGCTGTATGGAATGGGTACAAGAGACAATCTTCGTTTTCATACAAAAAACGATATTCTAATAAAATTTACCTAAAATGAATGTTGATTTGAAAAACAAAATTGATGACCTGTTTGAAAAAAAATATAAACTAAGTGGCAAAAATGACGAAGAGTGTGACAAAAAAAGTATAGCCATTACAATTTTATATTTTTGTTATATTAGATATGATGTTTTTTATAGAGCAAACACAATTTGGCATACAAATTAAAAAGGAATTCTTTACTATTTACAGTAATAAATCAATGTTATTATTACATAATAATATTCAGACAGGTATAATTAATCGTTTGTTCATTACTATGAAAAAATAATATTATGCCTTTCTAATGAACACTCTACTATTAAAATTCACGCAAAATTCAATTCCACTTTAACATATATGTGTTTTGCTTAAAAGCTTAATATAATTAATTTAATTCGACTATGCAATAATGAGGCAATACATTTCATTATTAATTAAGTACATTATCAATAAGAGATTGAGAAAATTTTAGAGAATATCGTCCTAATACATTATCAGAATAAAATGTATAATCTAATTAAATAATTGTTACTTTTAGGCAAACTTTAAGCCATTAACTGTTTATTAATATTTATAATTTAATAACAGCTGTTATATAAAATCAGTTGATTTAAAGTTTATAGCTAAATAATAAAAGTAAGCCATTTATATATAACTTGAAGATCAAAAATCAGTAATATTTCGAATAATCTCTTTTTAATTTTATGAACTTCTTACTGAACACTAGTTAGACTAATGATGGCTGGAAAGAAGAAAGTAAACAAAACGAAAGTAAATATTGGTTCTCCTAGTTAACTGTGTCAGGGATTACCACTGGAAGAAAATAATAGTCATTAATTATAAACGTTTGCAAAGATATATTTATAACTTTAAAAATAATTCCATTAATAAAATATCACTAAACTGATTTTCAGAACAAAATTAATAGTGCATGTTTTGTTTAAAAAAACTATTTCTAGTCCTAAAAGATATCGAACCTAACTACTGCGATTTGGATAAAGGACAAATTAAACGTTTAAGTCAGAAAGCTAGTGACTTACACGGACCCAATCTGGCAAGCTACCAACTGCGGTCTGAAATCACTTACTTTGCTTTTGGAACAATGTTCACCGACTTGTACAACCCAAATTGATTAACTCTGTTCTTCAAATAAATCTCCAAGTTTCACAATAAAGGTTATGTTAGTTTTGTCAGCACAACACATTGTGTACGTTACTATTTTTACTGAAGTATAAATATTTATCAATTTGTTTTAACTTTACAAAATGAATTATAAGTGTTTACCTATTTTTATATTCAGATAATTATTGTAATATGTTTTAACTTTAATATTTAACTCCTAATAAGTTAATGCACATTTATTGCATAAATAGTTGTTTATTTTTAATAATATAATTAGGATTTTACTTATTTTGTATGTAATGCAGACATTATTCTGCACTTACTTTGTATTCCCTCTGAAAAAAATTAGCTATTTTAGTATTAAAATTCACCGCTTAGCTACAGCAGTTTTATTCTGGTTTAATAAACTATTTTTTTTACTTATTGATTTGTATTAGGCTAAACAAATCCGCGGCATGTCCAGTATTATGTTAAACTAAGCAACTCAACGGACAAGTAACTCCCAAAGTTATTGCAGTAAACTCAGTGTTAACGAAACTTCTCTGTTTTGTATTGTAAACTCTGAACTGTGATATATTGAGATTTAGTGAGTCAAGTAATAACATTCTTGTCAATTGTCTTCTCCAGGCAATGTTCTGTGTACAATAACGAACATGACAATAAGACTTTAATAACACTCTACAATTTACTCCAAGCATCAAACAAGGTATGACAATGTATAATCGCAATAATTATACAGTTCAACTTTAATAAAGACAAGAATAGAAATGTGTATCAATTCAATAAGTTGTCTTGCGTAAAGCAAGTTGGTCCATTGAAAACTAAAATTCCCCTAAAATATAAAAAAAGCTTTAATTACAAACATTCTGATGTTTACATTACATAAAATGTTGATTATAACAAACGAAATTATTACATTTATATCTCTTAGTGACAATTATTTTATTTATTTCAAAAATTTTAATATGTGTTCTTAGTTCTAGATATTTATTTACTTAATCATGTATTCTTAAAAAAAACTATATTTTGCAATTTAAAGGCTTAACCAAAAGTGTATGATGTATATAGCGAGAAAGATGTGGGGTAATTTTGATTTCTTCCATACATTTCTAATATAAATTTTTTGGTGTGCTAAATCCGAATCTGAGGTTTGCCTAATCAATTTCGTGACGCAACATTGAAAAATGCAAAAAAGGTAACAAATATATTTTTAAAGCGATTTTTCTCTTATAACTTGAAAACTATCAACATTCAACTATTAACCTTCCTATTCAAAATGAAAGGAATCTTTCTAAAACAATTACTATTTAGGTTTTCTTCTCCGACGAACCGTTCTGGTTCAGTGATAGTTTAAAATTGTCGTATTTCGGCTGTCTCCGCAAAAACCCAATTTTTCACTTCAAAACTTGAACTTATTATTAAATACAATAATTTTCTTCTAATTTTAAGTTGAATACAGTTTATACTGGTTTCAGTAGTTCTGCTACCTCCAGTAATAAAAGAAAATTAGATAAACTAAACAATAAATTTAATTATTGCCTTTTTAAAATGAACTAAAACGTACAAAAATAATTTCTTATACCTCCATACAGAATTCCCAGTCAACGAATGATTCTGGAAGGAAAGTCAATAAGCGAAAAGACCAACTATTGTACATTGTTTGGGGTACCTAGTAGTATAATATACTAAAAGACCTTGACCTTAGGCGTGGCGGAAGATTGGGGGGAGGGGGGTTAAAGGTACTATTTTCTGATTGTTTGCCTATATCTCAGTATGGGTTGGTCCTACAAAAAATATGTACGTACACAAAATTAAAGCTGACAAAACTATTTAAATTCTTTATACCTATAGTATTTTTGCTATCTGTAACTGTTAATGAGATAATATACGCTCTTAAAAGTTGGTAGTTTTCGAAAAAAACTTTTCTTTGCATTTTAATTCTTTATTATTTGTTCCCCATACGGTCTACCCTCGTGAGCTCTCTCCAGTTCTTATCTCGCTGTAGTTAAGTTATATAAGCGGTCGTAGAAAGTCAAATTACTGTGTATTTCGCCTCAGTATATTATTTTATTTTATTATTACTATTATGTCGCTATGTCGACGGAATTTTTTTTTGTTTCTCGCTTTAGTTGAGTTAGTTTATATAATGCCACACGTCCGTAGGAAGTCGAATTATTGAGTTTTGTGTCTTTATATTTTATTATTATTATATCCGGTATATTTTATCTTCCTTACTGCAAGCGTCCTATTTTTTTTTATATTACAATTATTTTCAAAGCTAATACAAATTCAGAATCGCAAATTTTCTGGATAGACTGTATAGGATTATAAATCTGTATGGCGAGGAAAGACTTTTAATTAAACATTATTACAAATATGTAATTAAAAAAAAAAATACCAGTACCGTCACATATACGATCTCAAAAAGGTATATGAGGAGAACTGGAAGGAATTCACTAATTGACGGTATACTAATAAATTAAAGTTTAATAGTGAAAAAGTTAGTTTTCAGGGAGTTGGGAGCGATCGAGCCCCAACATTTCGTTGGAGAAAAAAAACATTGTTATGAAATTTGTTAAAAATTGTATGTACTTTCTTTATGAAAAAGAAAGTTTTTTATTAAAAGTTTATAGCTTTCGAACTATTAGCAAAAACCACCAAATCTGGCATGTAAAACCTCACCCAAAAAAAAGTAAAATGGAAGAAAACAAAACTACCCCTCAACTTTCTTGGTGAAAACACAATCTGACTGGATTTTCAGCTTTTAAGTATATCAGTTAGTATCACGTTCGCTACCACCATAGTAAAATTTATCGATAAGCATAGACTAGCAACGCATAAATGCGACGGCCAATATATAAACAGATTGCTATCGTAATTGTGCGACGCCCAGTCTAATTGAAATAGACAAACGTTCCATATTTGTGGCAGTGTTATTTTGTTAATTGACTGCTAATTTTGAAGTACTAGTATATTTTAAAGACCTTATTTATTGGTATCAGTATGTAAGAATATACATACTTCCGCCCATACTTCCACTTGGTCTATAACTTTGATGAGTTTGAACATGGGAACGTAAAGACGTTAAGTTCGCATGAAAATTACCCCTTTCTCACGCTACAATTCTTGCTTGTTTACGCTCCTGTTTTGTTTAGTGGGAATGCGAAGACTTGAAGTTTCTCAGTTGAAGACTTCTCAGGAATCTTCCTCCCTCCCTTTCTCACGTAACAATTCCTGGTAATTCTGTTTTTCCACCTTTGTATATCAGTCTTAATTTTTATTGGTTGTGCTAATTTCAAGTCACTTTATATTACTATCCTTGCTTCAGAGTCAAATAAATAAAACTTATAAAAAACTTGTAAATAACAAATAAAACTTACTATGTTTCTTGACATAGACAGAACGTCGCATATATCTGTCTACTTCAAATACTCTGAAAACAGTAAATAAAATAGGAATTGTTTGACATATCTTTTAGGTTATTAAAAAGTATAGTAACTCATTGGAACACAATCATACTCATGGTCTGTGGCGAATGTCACGACTATTTGTCCCATTCTATGTGTATTGCTAGTGTCACGATAGTCAGTGGCGATGAACAATGCGACTCATATATGCGACGCTCAGTAGCGAACGTGTTACAGCAGTAATATTGTTACGATTGCCACAGTATTTAAATGTGGTAATAGTCTTTCCGTGAATTGAATGGTGTCTGGTTTTTTTTTTTTTTTTTTTTTTTAGTTTTCTTAACAACACATTTTATCCTTTTGTTTGACTACAAAATATACTTGATAAAATAGTTCAGGAAACATATATTTATGTAATTTATGTATGATTGTATATCAAGACTAAGCATAAAATGTATATGAATATGTAATTGACTTAACTATACGATAATATACCCTATAATAATGGCATTTAATATATTGGTAGAATAAAAACATTTTTTTTTCATAAGCTGTTAACATTATATACATTAAAAAAATGTGTATATACAAAGTTAAGCTGTCCTAACTAGTTAAAGTTTGTTTTGAAGGTAGCACAATCAATTACTTATGAATATGAAGACTGTTGAAATTTTATGCTTTCTTCATTAGGCCTACATTAATAGTCTATATTTCAATTGTGTTTATTAATATTTCAGGAATTTGCAATAGTTTTCAATGCATTTAAAATATTAAATTCGTGTTTCACATTTTTTTAATTATATTTTACTACAGATAAACAAAATTAGAGTAAGTTTAGTCAGTCACTAAATAACTAAAACTTTATAGCTTTACTATTCATAAACTAAACCTTTAATCTAAGTTTACGGAAACTATTCAAACACACGACAATACATTTGTATTTGTCAGTAAGTAAGCTAGTATTAAAAATGTACTCAATTTTAGTTTTTTAGATGTAAAACAAGTAAAATAAGTGATGGTAACATTAAATGTTTTAAACATAATAATAAAATAGATTTACAATTTAAAATCTAATCTTTTAACATACTTAAATTTTTTCATAAAGTTTAATGATATTTACTTATCAAGCACTTAACTTTTAAAGTTAAATTAACACAACTAATTACGAGAAAATCTGCCTTGAAATAAACCGTTCTACTAAGTTTATTAGTGTATACAATTATTAATGTGTACATATAATGTATGCAATATGTGTTAATATTTATACAAACTTTTAAACATTATTTTAAAATATTTCTATAAAAGATTTACTTATACTACTCTGGTTGGATTGTGAATAAAATATTTGGTAATATCTTGATCAATCGTCAAAGTAAGTTGTGTTTTACTTAGGAGAAATGTACAACTTCAAAGAACCATTGACAAATCTCTGATTATACTAATGTAACAATTCAATATATTTCCATAATTGTAAAATACATAAGAACGAAACTAAAAATACTACAAGGGTGCTAACAAAACTAGGGCTGGTTTGAAACGTAATTTAGGAATATTTGCTTTGCCCAAAATTAAATATTATTATAACAAAGTGTAGTGAATAAATCAAAGAAAAGAACGGTATATTTGTCTTTTCTTAGTTCACTAAAGTGTTTGAAATATCTTTAGTTGAATAACAAAATTAGGTCAATCGAATAAAACTTAACGCGTGTAAAGGAAACGAAAAGTCTTTAGCGTGAGAATCTGGGCGTTATCTCAGTTATCTCACAAATGTGCTGTTTTATTGGTTTCAAAACAGTAAAATCGCAAGGGTTTACAGAAAGCTTCGTCATTCAAATTGTATAGTAGTGGCATCTGATTGCAAGGCATCTTTAGATAGATCACATCTTGACGTATCCCATGGTACCTTTATATTATTGATCAAAATATTCCTGCATATGATCTGGGACGTTGGATAAGTGGGAAATAACAGTACAATTGTATTCGAATCCACGCGTGGAATCAGGTGTACAGAAATCTACAATTTTAAAACGACGATTACATATGTAAATATACTTTTTTTAAAAGAAATTGTAAATACAAAAATTAAATTTTGAAACATTTCCTTTTCAATGGTGTTTATTTTTTGTGATTGGAAGATTTTTAGTGGGTCAAATATTTAATGCAATCACTCATTACAAATGTGTTTCAGTGACAGCAAGGAACGTGGTGTCTGCTAGTTCTAGGGTTAAACAATGATTTTAACAAAGACGAAATGCAATTTATTTTTAAAATAAATAGATATGGATTTGTTTGAAATCAGATCTATAAATGCATTAGTTTTATTGTTAAAACAAATTTAGAATTTTACAAAAACTCATGCGTCTTCTAAATAATTTTAAAACAATAATATTTATATTGCCATCAAGTCAAAGCACCACGGTGACAAAACTTTTCTGTTTTTATTACAATAAAAACACTTTTGCGGTAATTAAAGAGTTTCCAAACTTTTTCTCTTATGATTTATTTTAAGACCATTTTTTTCTAAATTCAAGCACGGTCGCTTCAAGAAAGTTGCTTTGAAACTGTAGTATCGACTAATTTGTGTAAGAACTTTGGTTTGAGACAAGCGTAAATTGTTTGCATAACTATTTCAAAATACTGCAATATATATATTAAAAGTAAAAATAAATTTGAATTAAAGAATTAGTAAAATTATAAACAAATTTTAAAATAGTAGTTAAAAAAACAAACGAACAAACACACACTTTAATGAAAACTTACTACTTCATATGATAGATATGATTTTCTGTAACAATAAAATTACTTGTAAAATATCATTTTTATATTGTTGTTGTAATAATAAATAACAATAGATTTTTAAAAGTAAAAATATTTTATGTGTGTATTGCTGTATTACCTTTAGATTTAATTTTTTTCAATTTGATTTCCGTTTATCATCTTGATATCCAAATACGAATTAATTAGTCATACAGTCAAACTAAAAATGCATAAATCACTAAGCGTAATGTCGGACGGTAACAAAATACTCTCCATGGTGTAATTTAACCAGCTGAGGCCAAGCAATTTCGTAATCCAGAGATTAGGTTTTGGTGTACTATGAGGTAGTTATTTATTTTTGTGATTTATTAAACTGTCACACAATGTACTTGTCAATGTAATTAATTATACAAGGGGTGTATACGCTAGTTAAATGTACAGCATAAAGGTGTTATATGTAGTTAGCTATATGTTTATAATGGTGTCGTCTAAAAATATTTATAAGTCATTGTACTGTTAAAAATTTTACCACCCCAAAAATACACATTCAATTTTTTAACCATTTAAACACACATTTAGTAGAAATTGTAAAAAAAAACTTTAGGAAAAAAAAGTTATACAAAAGTCGTTATAAAAAAACATGGTCTTTTAATATAATTTTGATGAGGCATAATTTACTTTACCATTCCGTACCTATTTAAAACTAGCGAAACAGATTTAATTTAAATATTTTAACACAAAAAAGCTCTTTTTATGTAAAGTGTTATTTCAACGGCGTGATCCAGTGTACAGTATTGGAAACCCGTTTCCATTGCAGCTGGAAACTTTACAGCCTATAAAATCTGCATATATTGAATTCTACCATCTATATGGCCTACATGGTGTACGTATAAGAAAGACTAAATTTAAATAAACTTTGAATTATTATCTATTAAGTAATACGTTTTGATTTAGAAAAGTTGATTATGTTAAATAATTATGTTTAAATGTTTAGTATAAAATTAAAAATTATATTATGTTACTTTGTAACCATCGCTTGTCTTCATTTATGCTTCATTAGTTTTAAAAATGTTAATTATTATGAGGATGTGGAGGAAAACGATATGAAAATGTATTATAAAAGATGTAACAAAAATAAGTAGAATGTAACTCATAGATGACAGCCTTAATGGAACTACAGATCCCGACGATCAGTTCTAATAATTAGCTGTAATAATTTATTACAGAACCTATTGTATTCTTTTGTTTTCTGGCTCTAAACGATTTAATACACTATTCAGTTATAATAATAAGAAATTACTGTAATTCCTTAAGGAGTAAATGATATTTATCATCATAACAAAATTAGTTTATTTTATCAATTAACGACTATGTAATAGTTATTAAAATCTTGGATTAATTCTCAATATTACATGGATTCAATATAATGTAGCCAACATTAAAAATTCTTGTATAAAATGTACTGTTCCTTTTATTATTTTTATACTTAACAATTTTATATCTTTATAAATTTTCTGACTATGCAATCAACCCCCTCATGCTCTAACACATAATACCCAAAATACCGAAAGAGCTTAATTATATAAATTAGATTCAAATTTCTAAAAAAAGTATGTGGAATAATTTTTCCATTTTGTTTTTCCAAGGCAATCATGATCATATAGGTTCATGATGAAGCAATTAAACTTTTTTTTCTTGTGAATAAGTTTACTTTGATTCCACTTAACTATTTATGTCTGAAATTAAAAATGTTATATCTGCTAGTATTATGTGCGGTATAGAAAAGAACTAAATATTATATAAACGTAACATAGTCTTATGGAATAACACATTTTTTACGCCATCAATGAAACTTCTAATAGTTTAAAAACGATTACATAATTATAAATTTTATGTTGTAATAACAATAATTTTGTTTGTTGCTGTAGAATAAAATTATTTTAATATATATTGAAAAGTCTATACAAAATTGATTAAGATCATTCAAATTATCAACAACATTATACGATATACATTAATAGTAGAATCAATACAATATTTTAACAATAGAGTAAACAATTTTATAAATTTATTCAACCAGTAACTGACACACATAAAAAAAGTTACACTCAAGTCACACAAGGGTCCAGAGGACCCATATAAGTTTTGTATGTATTTACTAAGGAATTAATAACTTAAAAGATTATAACTAATAATTTAAAAGTTGTCATTTATTTCGAACATTTTACAAACAATATTAGAAATTTCTGTTATTAATAAATAATTCAAAAAATATAAATTGTTTTAAAGATAACAAAAAAATAACTCAAATTGCTCTTTTTTAATGTTAAATTCTAATAACCATGTATTATTTCTTAAAATCGTAGTATTTTGCTGATGTAATACCACTAAATGTAAAAACAAAATTAGAATACATTTTATTAACAAATACAAAAATTACAAGGAGCAGTTTTGGATGATATATACCTAGACAAAAAATGTTGTAATGTAATATTAGGAGATAAAGTTATTATATTTACTAATAATACATAGCTCTAACATGTAAAGTGTATTATAATTGCTTTAAGAAAGTGAATGGATTTGCTTTCAAAAAATGAAAAGTTATTTTCGTAACATTTTAAACACAATACATTGCCACATTTACCACATAACAAAGCTTTATAGTTCTGACACTCTCGGCACGACTTTCTATCCTTGTTTGATGGGCAGACAGAGCATCTTTTTCATTTGGATTTTGCTGTGGTAGAAAGAAGTTGGTTTGAAGTTGTCTGTTGATTTTGTTGTTCGATTCCCAAAATATTCTTAATAGAAAGTCTTGTACGCTTTTGCAGTTTTAAAGCATGGAGTCTTCTTCGTATATGTCCTTCAAAAAATTCTCTTCCTAGCTGACATGATAATTTCCTGTCTATTTTACTAGTTTCCTTGTGTCCAGAATACAGAACAAAGGAATTAACACATGATATATCTAACATAGAATAAAAAATAGCCATTGGCCATCGTCGAGTTCGGCCCACATTTGTAATTTGCACACTTCTCATCGAGGGTATCTACTCCTCCTTTCGTTCGATTGTAATCTATGATGATAGCAGGTTTTCCTGTGCTTGTATCACTTTCTTCTTTGTAATGCATAGAAGAAATAAGATTAACAACCTTTCCTTTTTTTAAGATTAAAGTAAAAAAAAAATTCTTGTCCTGAGAATCCATACAGCGCTGATCTAACGTCTAGTCCTTTGGCGCTGACAAAATTGAGAGGCAGCTCACGTTTTTCCTTTTCATAGTGCCCAGGTATGTCAATTTTCTAGTATCAATTCGTCTACTAATTCCACTGAGGAAAACCAATTAATTGTCACCGGTAACCCCTCTGTTGCTGGCTTCAATTGGTGACAATAGTCTTAGAACAGTTAAAGTTGGATTAAAAGTTTCTTCGAGCCTTGTGAAGTAGGAACAGGATTTTTTCCACAGTATATTTTAGCATTCAAACAATAGTGCATTTTGGAATCTGCTAAAATGAAAATTTGTATTCCATACTTACAGGGTTTTAAAGGGATGTAAATGCGGAATTCCTGAAGCCCACCAACATCTCATCTATAGTTACATTCTCACTACAGAGTAGAGTTTTTGACAGTTCTTAATAAATTTGTCAAATAACCAACTAATGTGAGTTAATCTATCTGTCTCTCTTCTTTGATTTCTTGTTTGAAAATCATCAAAACGCATGCAACGTAACAAAAAGAGTAAGCGGTTGAGAGGAAAAACTACTTTAAATATTTGTCTTACATTGCCATTGTCATCATACAGATCATGTAGATCTTCATTGTGTGATTTGAATACTCCCCATAAAAAAAAGCCCTATTACAGCTTTCATTTCTAACAAGTCAGTTTTTCCTTCGTAAGATTGTATTTTGTTTTCAATTGTAACTAATTCTATTTTATCATTTGTATTTTTTACAATTTCATTGAGCATTTCATTTGTAAACAGTAATTCCCAAATTTAACTGGTGTTTTGCAAATAACATTTCGAGCTTCACCAATTAGCCCAGGTAAATGGAAAAGAGAAATTATATTATGTTGGGGGTTCTGGTTCCCCTCAGAGATGGAGATTCCGACCATTTAAATCTGTTCTTACCATAATATGCAGTAGTACTTACAGTTTGTAGATACACTAGCAATTTCATCACACCCACTTTCATCACTTTCTTCGGTATTTGAACCATGTACACTAAATTCATATTCACTCTCAGAAGCACTAATATTGTCAATATCACTTACTTCTTCACATTGTGTTTCTAAATTATCCTCGTTGCTAAGGTATTGATCCATTTCATGAAAGTTACAAATTTAAAGTTATTTAAAAATAGTAACACACAAGACACACATGGGTGCAGAGGACCCAAATACTAATATTTATAATATTTGCTTCTATGTAGAAAGACACAACGAACAAACAACACCGGCATTTCAAGGTCAACGGATGCATAGAAGCATACATCAACTTGCAGTCAGTATTGCCAACCCATTCAGGGGAAATAAACCAAACAAAAATATCCTGGGTCCCCTTCACCCATGTGTAGCAGTTACGGGTTAATAACTTGACCCTTAAATACTATATAAAGTTACTTAGAGTTTTATTTATTAAAGAATGAAACAGTCTTAGCTTTTGTTTGATACTAATGTATACTTAATATTTCAAAAATTTGTATTACATGGCTTTCTGTGATGTATAAAATCATTGTACAGCAATTAAACAATTGTAACAATTGAAGAACTCTCTTGCTTCAATCAGGTTTTATACGATGAATAGAAAAATTATAAAACTTAAAATTTGACCAATTTACGTTGCTGTATTCTAGAACAGCATCGATAGTTTTCTAGTATTTACATCTCACTTCTCACACAGAATAAAGAGCTTCAAGTGAAGTATACAGTGCTGGCCAAATTATTTGACTGAGATTGTTCAATATGCAAAATTCTTTACTAACTATGCACACAAACATTGATCAATCATGCATACTAATTAATTCTTCGTTTTGGATACTAATCAAGAACCTGTCTTAACAATATTTTTTTTAAAAACGTTCTTGTATTGATCTTACCTAATAGAATTTTCTACAGTATACAGTCTTCGGTGAATAAAATTCCTTTGGGCCACTAAAGTTACGTCTTTGGCATTGACGGTGTAATTTTTGAATTTTTTTTGGTCTGCATTCTCAAATTTCTTGATCATTTAATGGTCTTCCGACCTACCTGAAAGATCTAATACGTATTCTCTTATGTCGGTAGGATCATTACTAGTCGTTTATCTGTCTTGTTTTTTAACTCTCTGTACATTCTATAGCCTAATACCCTGTTTCGTCCGCATTTCGCAATCCGACCAGATTCGCATGTATCATTGTTTTTTGGGAATTCTTAGCCAAGTTGCTATCTGACTTTCAGTATAACGTTTTTCTTGCAAACAATTTGTATGTTGCAATTTTTCTCGGTGAAAACATATAAATTCCAAACATGACGACAAAATGTAACCAATTAAAAAAATAATTGTTAAACGTGTACTAAATATTAGTAAATCATACCCAAAGCCTAAACTTATAATACTTCTAATCAAAACAAACAATAATGTGCAATAATTTTAAAGTACTACACCACACTCAAAAGCATGTTTATCCCAAATAAGGTTAAGTTAGACAGCTGAAAGAACAGCTGATGGGAAGAATGAAATAAAACAGGCAGTGCTAACAATTTAAAAAATAAAAACCATGTTTGTTTTATTGTTACATATTATAAGTAATATTATAATGTAAATAAATAAATAACGTACAAGAAAAAAAATTAAATATATGTTCTAGCCTAATAATTTTGCCAGCACTGTAATTTATTTCTTTTCTGGTATTAAAATCATTGTAGCAATTTAAACAAAAGTATTAAGAATGGACATTTGAATTTTTTCAATGTAACTTCTAAGAAATGTATGAGGTAAGTTTAAATTTTTTTACTTTATAAACGTCATTTCTTTTCTTTTTGATAAATGAAAGTAGATTGGTTTAATCTTCGTACTTAACTCTCAAGAAAAAAAAGTAAATCTATAAAGTAAGAGAAGCTACTATCGTCTATACTGTTAAAATGTCTTTAATCAAAATAATATTATTGATTTCACGTTTCCGATTTATTACTTACAAAGCAAAAGTTTTAACTTTCACTTCTATTTTTATGAGAAAATTTTTGACATTATTACCTAAAGTTGAGAAAGTTAGCCTAATCCCATTATAGTGCTGAACGCATTTATTAGTAATAACATTAGAGATTTAGTTTTCCTATTTATCACTTAAGTATTAATATTTTTAACTTAAGTTTCGACTGGGAAACAAAGTAGACATCTTCCCAGATTACATTATCACAGTTGTGTGTTTTGCGTTGAAAGTTAAATGTTTTTGTGTTATATACTATGTAATGTGAACATTTTAATGTTTTTTATTTTAATCTTATGATGAAATATATGTTTCGCAACACGTCATAAACATACCCTGAACATAGTCACAAGACAGATAAAATGTTAAATTAGTTTTAAAAGAGAGGCACATGCAATTCACAATCAAACATTCAATCAAGGGAAAGTTAAATGATACAAATTTCATTGTTGTACAGCGCATTCCTGAAGGTATCAGTCATTTATAAAATAATACAATTAAATTAAACAATAACAAGGGAATGACCAAAGCTTCTTCCTATATTGCATTTGTTATTAAGTTTAGTAAAGTAGACACTAAATGACGTAAAACCATTAGTCAAAGTATTGTGTTAGAAATCACTTTCGCAACAGCGTATCTTTCACTAAAGTAGTACCATGACATTTGTATAAGATTATCAATTTAGACCTACAGCAGTTTGACATTAGGTTGATTTTTAATTTCTTATTGTTAAACATTTACGTCTGATTATACGTTGTTGTTGCTCTATTTTAAACGAAAGTTACTTAAATAAAATCAACTTTTACATTAATTAATAAGTATCATTGCAGTAACAACACAAGCTAGCATAAGATAAATACTAGCGCAATATCCTATAAGTAAAAAAAAAATATGGCGAAGAAATAAATGAAACCAGTGAGATAATTTCAATACCGAATAAATCCAAAAGTAGGACTATACTGATATCTTTTTATGGTTTAGAAGTGTTTTATAATATGTACAAATCCTAAATAAGTTCAACAGAATTTGTATTATTGTTTTACTATACTAATGCTAATACAATAAAATAGATTTTTTATGTAAATATCATCCCGATTAATTATATTATAATTTATATTGTATAAAGATTAAACAAATAAATACAGTTGAGTTTACAAATTGATTTGTTAGAAAACCTGTTTGTGAAACGTACATAATAATGTTTTATTTTGTACTTCTAACCAAAAAAGCATAGCATTGTATGCAAACCAGTTTACATAAAATTAATGGTTTGTGAACCTTTTAGTTGCAGATCATTTGAACATCCATTTACGGCGCCAGCTCTAAACGATAACGTTTGCTTTATGAGCCGTGACGTCTGTTATTTACGTTTGATCTACTTGTTGTTAGCACAGGTCAAGGACGACAGTATTAGTTCCTGTATATATGTGCTAAATGTATAGCCTGTCATCTAAATAATAATAATTTTAGTTGCATGATTCTTGGTTTCCAAGTCACTTCAATATTATTATTATTATATTATCCTATATATTACTAATAATAATTGTTTGTAGTTTTTAATAATTACTGTATCTATATATTGCATAGGTATTATATTTTATAGGTATAAATAAAAAAAATAAAAAATCGGTTTTTGAAATTAAAAATGTTAACATTTACTTTGTAGAATATTACATAATTTCATATCATATAAACAAAAACAAAAATTTAAATATAATGTATTAATCAAACTTACTTCAGTTTACTTGACATGAACAATTACTTTTAGGTAAATTAAAATATTAATAGCATATTATAAACAAATAGATTTATGAAAAATTTTAATTGAATCTAGTATTTACTATTTTATTAACTGAAAGTAATAACATATTATTGTCCCATTTTAAAGTAAATTTTGAAAAAAAATAAACAAGGTTATCTTGAATAATATGTATAGATGTTTGAACTTTTTTCCCGAAATTCGTAAATAAGGATTGTGTAATATACTAAATATATCAGTTCATCATTTATTTATTTTTGCTAATAGTTAATTTCGTACTTGATCAAATTTTAATTGCCTGAGTTAATATAGTTTCTTATTTTAGATATTACTAAATAAACCTGGGAGAAGTGATAGTTGAAATTACTTTTAAAAAACAGTTGTAACCTGTTTTTCGTCTTGTCTGTAAATAGATAAATTGTGATGATAAAATAGGTTTTCTATTAATATCGATTGTTTACACAAAATAAAATATTTTTTCCGAAAGAATAGTCAAACTGTTTAAATACTTAAAGTTGTGTAGTACACAGGCTTAAACATTTTGTTATTAAAGGGGTTGCTAAAAGCTTCTGCAACATGAAGTTAAAATCTTATGAGCATTATTTGTTTAGTCAACTTAGTATCTATAATTATTAAATCAGTTATTCTTATTATTTTTCCAGTTTACCATCATATTTGGCTTTTATATATTCTTTCACACAGACTAACTAATATTTGAGATACATCCAATTATCACTTGAAAAAGATCTTAACCAAATACGAAATAATCTTCTTAGTTTTATTTGTTTTATATAAAAAAATAAAATTTCAACTTCTTTTTTTAGTTAGCCTATAGGCTAAATGACATAAGTTGGCAGACTTAAAGTTTCTAGTACTAAGTATAGCAGGCAGACGTTTAAATTTGTTTTTACTTAAGACTTACTTTTTTAATTAAAATGTTGTTTTCTTAACGTCATCTTTGACCATTCCTCCTTGAACTTTTGGTTTAACAGCTGTTTCGCGAAAAAGAACATTGTCTAACACTTTCAACGAAACATTTGTAGTAAAATTGCATAACACACAAAGTTTATTATGTGTTATTTTGGATAAAGTAACATGAAAAACTCTTATTGAGATACCTATAATTTTGGAAATGAAAATTATAAATCGAAGTTTCCCAAATGGAATAAATGTAAACAATCAGAGACTAAAAACTAAAAGTGTTTTCTTGGTAAGTGTCTAAAGGCTCTAAAATTAAGCAAATAACATATATTTAAGTTTTTATGATTATAACTCGTTTTCTTTGAACCTATAGAAACAAATCCGAAACTGTTGTTGATTGTAAAAAATACCACTTTCAGGCCTATTTTTAAATTTGTATAGAGTAATGGTTTTTAAGACATTTTTTGTTAAAAAGTTTAACTTCAAAAAGGTTTTTTACAAAAATAAGTACAATGAAAGTGTTCAACTCCTAATCATTTATCAAATATACAGTTTATGATTTTTTATTTTCTGTAAACAATCTAGATTGTAGCTAGAAAGGAATCTATGTGTACATTTGCTTAGAACATACCAATATATTTTTGGACGAATTGTACTTACTTAGACAATTACAGTTGAGGCAAATTTAAATTAGTTTTTTATTAAATTTAAAAACAACTGTATAATTTAACCCCAAACAACTAGCTTTCTGCATAATGTGTTTGTATTAGTTTTATAACGTAAAAAGTCACTTGGATTTAGATGTAATTTATCAAGCGCATAACAAACCAATTTATAAAGCTATTTATTTAACAACACATAACTTATTCAAGCTAAAATTAAACACCTACAACACATATCATTGTAAGATGGGTAAGATGCACCCCATGGAAACTGCCCTTTTTCTACCCCTTTTGTAGTTGTTTCTTCATCGTCAAAGTTAAACACAATATAACGAGGTCGTCATAACATAATTATTATTACAAAATCAAATAAAACACAACATTTGTGTTTCTGTAATTTTTAGTAATATGTAAACTAAAAATAAGTAGGCCTGTGCGAGCCTAGATTTTTGAGTTCGAGCCGAGCCGAGCCGAGCTTTTTATATAGGTCACGAACTCGAGCTTTTGACGAGCCGAGCTTTCTTATTACTTACTGCAATGTAGTACTAGGTAACAATCGGGGATTAAAACGATAAATACTTAATTTTAACAGCACTAGAGTAAAAAAAGTAGGCCTAATATATATGTATTATTTACATTCTTATTTTTTTAGTCTGGGGACCATGATCAGTGCTCACTTATTACATCCAACAAAATTAATGAGCTTCCGAAGTTTTTGTATATCATCGTGAATCACCCTGTATATAAAGTTTTTAATGACACCTGAAAACGTGTTTTGGGGACCATGATCAGTGCTCACTTACTACACACAACAAAATTAATATTGCATTGTCATCGGTCCTTGATAAGTGTGCAAAGTTTCAAATCAATCCGACGTTTTGAAGGGGGTGAAAATCACGTCGTGTTCTGGGGACTATGATCAGTGCTCACTTACTACACCCAAAAAATTAATATTGCATTGTCATCGGTCCTTGTTCTTCATATATACTATACACAAGGATATATATATATATATAGAAGTTTTCACTTCAATAAAAGTATTCAGCTAAGTTAAATTACGGACAAAAAGTCACTCTCAACGTCTATTATAAAATATTGCCACATTTTCGATGCCATTGATGAAAAGACTAGCCTATTCCGATTAAGTTTCCACATATCCTCAACTAACTAAACTTAATCAAATTAATATGTTAATTCAGTAGAGCGTCGATTATCTGAAAGCAGAAATGTACTGTAAATAAATAAGTACATTACAGTACTACACGTAATAATTCCGAATTTAAAGTTTTTTATTCGCATAATCAGCCGAGTTGTAATTTTCAGGGAGTTTGTGCGCTCAACGGAACAGCGGTCGCTGTTGAGTCAGCCGAGCACATGGCCGTTGCCGACCGTTGCTGTCAGTCGTTAGTGAGTTCGCAGTGAATTTAATTACCCGAACAAATTGATTATCAGAAGTCCCTCGGTCCCAATTTGTTTCTAAAAATCGGCGTTCTTCTGTATTAACTAATTGCGGTAACTTAAACAAAATGAATAAAACTCTGCACTAAAACTGAATACTGTACGTATTTACACACAGCGTTATTAACTTGATATTACTTTGTTCTAACAAGTTGTTCAGACTTCGGCCGGACTAAACTGACGCCGTCGAATGAAATTTTCGATGATTGAAGTTCCGATTATTTCTGAACTCATCCGAATTGAACGTTCAGAAACAAAACATATAATATTCCGAGCGTTAACGCAATCCTAGTCAATCGTAAAAAAATATTATGCCTAATCGGATCCGAATAATTTTATTAGACACTTTTCTTGCGTTATTATTTTAATAATTTATTTATTTATTTTTAAATTTTATGAATAATAAAGGGATTATTGATTGATATAATTACTGATAGTAAAAAAATAATAATTTAGGCATAAATATTAATGTACAAAGGCTACATTATCTGATGAAATGAGTGCATCAAACCGGCATTCACGTCCACCATCGCCACACGATCGAGCTAAATTGCAACGTATGTCGCGTTCAGATAAACTAACGCGAAGAGTTTAGTTTTATAATAACCGAAAATGTGTGAATATTTTTTTTTTCTCTTTTGTTTTGTAACACTATAAAGGGGTCGTTTCAATTGCCGAATTCACGTCAATATTCGACATCAATCGGGTCCGGTTCTAGAACCGACTTTTTAGCTCATCGGTTCTCGGTTCCGATTAAAAAGCTCGGTTTGAAATTTTTCGAACTTTTTTTTATTTTCGAGCCGAGCCGAATACTAAAAAGCTCGGCGTTCGAATACTCGATCTTCGAATACTAGCACTTGCCTAAAAATAAGTCACAGTTCGGAATCTTTATATAAGGTACTTATAGATATTTCATACAGTATAGGCTTAGCCACTGAAACAATTATGAAATTTTATAACTTGAGTCCCCGGCCGATTTCATTTGAATTAAAAACCATAATATACAAATACTTACATTATTTTGCAATCATTATTTGTTTTCACAAAATGAATTTCAGAAGTGTCTTGTTAAATATCCACCTAAAAATATAAATTTGTTTTGTAATGAATAGATGGAAACATTAATACAATTCACCTTGATAAGCTTGATAGGTATTATTGTAGAAAGTGAATAATCGTATGCATTTAGGAATTTTTAGATTTCCCAAATTAATATTTTTAGATCTAGTATGTTATATTCACAAACACAAACATCCTAAATATTTTAGTTTATTATTACCAACTCGAATTTTCCTAACTTTAAAATTACCTGCATGAAAGTACGTGACATGTCATGGTAGTTCTGACAGGTAAACGCATACTCAATAATTAACCCCAATCACTATACACAGTATGCGGGATCAAACAAAGCTGTGGTTAAACATCATATTGTTGAATCTGACGTAATTAATTTACGCTACAATGAATTAAGAGTGAACATTTAGACAATGTACTGTATATTTAGTTGTGTTTCATTACTATGTAATATAAGTTGTAGGAGCAAGATTTAGATTTTTTTAAATGCAGTAAAAATCAATTACAAGATCAACAAATTAAATGTTGCTGGTCCCACCTAAAGTAAGTACAATATCTCTTACAGGAATACTTATGAATGTGTACGTGTAACGTACAACTGGAATGATCATGACCTACTTTATATATTTCGCTTTTTATATTAATTTTTACCAAGGACATTAATGGAGTTTTACTGCGTTTTACCCCTTTTTTTCTTAAGGTTAACTTTAGACATGCACGAGTAAAGTACATTTTTGTTTAGAGGCTACGATTGGCTAAATAATTTCACATTTGCCATTTTATATCAGTTGACAACATTTTTACTTTTAAGATAAGACAATATAAATAAAGTTACTTTTAGAAATCCATTATCAACATAAGAAGAAAATGTAAAGCTAAAATTAGTCTTCTTGAAACAAAGTGAATTTTTAATATTTTTTATTACAATGAAAATAACAAAATTTGATTTATCCGAGCATTATAATTTAAATACATTTTTCACTCTATATTTAAATCCAAGCGAATGTTGTTTATACAGATCTTATCGCAAATAAAAGGCAACTCACTAAGTAATATTTATATTATATTATAAGTAAAAATAACAGATAAAAACAAAAGTGTAAAACAATCTATAGTCACGTTTTAAACAACAACTTACAAATTAAAAAATATTTTAAAATTCTACCGCATTTTATTATATAATATATATTATATATTTTTTCAACTTTTGTTAATACATTTAAAAATCTTAAAAACAATGTAAATAAAAAATGTCAAAGTTATTAAAAAAGTAATTGATGTGTTTTATTTCTTGAAGTTAGTACTGTTCAATGCATTTTCCAATACACAAGCCTGGTTTAACAGTACACGTTCTGCAGATATATTTTGTATGTTTTCTTCTTTCACTAGCACTTCTGTCACTGCCTCCATAATAGTCCTTTGATTTACTACGCTTAAAGGGCCAAAGAATATGCAGTTTGCTGTATAGTATTTCTTCATTTTGTATGTCTGATTGTCTTCTCCGTTTATTAAAATTTGTAGAACTTCTAAAGAATCGTTTCATTCAGTCATTTCTAAATTTTTTCTCTCTTACAGTCCTTTACCCCAGTAAGAAGAATACCCTTACAGTTGAATAGTAAGTAGGTGTTAACCATCACAGTTTCAACCAAACAAAGAAGTTTTCCAAATAAACTTTATTGATTTACTGGTAAAGCAGTCTTAATATGTATTATTCAGCATTTTTGAGTAATATTTTTAAACAAATTACTTACCATAATAACAACAAATTAGAGTCCTTAAATAGCAACAGAGTTCAACAGCCATCTTTTTTTATGGATTTCACCCTTTTTTAACTTTATTTTGGAAACTTCTCTTTTCTTACTCTTACCTATGAGATTACACGATTTTCTTATCGGCCTAACTAGAACAGGAAAACATTTTCTGTTGCTCTTGATTGTATCGGTTATATGCACTTTTATGTCGTATAACGCATGAGCTAGATCTAAATTGGTGTAGAACCTATCGATATATACAAGGAAGCCATATATTTTACAGTATGTTCCTTTGAGCTAATGAACTATATGTGAAACAACTCGTCTTGTGACACCCTAGGTCTTTCCGTGCTATTTAATTTGTTGTATATTTTCCGAAATTTATATTTCTCTAGATCACAAATATAGCCAAAGGAGTAATGTGAAAGAACTAACTCCTTTATTCTCCAAAAATGTGTTTGTATTTGTTATACACTTTAAAATTCGAATTTTCAATTTCAAACCAACTTTGCTTACATTAACACCTACTTTGTTTTTAGGCATGTTTTGTTTTAGGCCCTGTTATTGTTTGGCCAAATACATTAGTAAATCGTGTACTTATCCAAATCGTGTTAAAGAACTTTGGATTTATCCAATTGGGGGAGGACAGACGTGAATTTTTTTAAACATCTGTAAGAAGAACCTTAGTTTTAAATATATTTCTTTAAAAGCAACTAATAGTCAATCAAATCAGTTAAAAAGTAGTCCTTGTGTTCAACTTGTGTTCATTTCAGTGTTGGTTATGACTAATAAAAAAGCTTACATTTCTACTAAATCTACATCTTTCCATGACCACAACATGGATCTTTTTCTTAAGCGGTGTCTTTGTATGATTATTTCATTTGCATATCGGTTACTTTCCTCAATCATTTTGGAAATTAGTTCGTAGAAAAAAATTATTGAAAATATTCTAAAGGGGAATTTGGCTTAAGGTAAGGATGTGAATTACACAATGAATCATTTGACATTTGAAATAAAATAAGATTTTTCTAACCTAAAGTCCATTCTTTCCGTGTCTGCTTTTCTTCTAGAATGTTATCTATCACTTCTTCTAAAACTCCATCCACATGTTTGTCTACAAAAATGCCCCCCTCTTCTTCTGAGAAAAAATTTCTTATATGTGCTCATCACTTTTAAAATAACTTTGTTTATCAAATATTTCAGCTTTAAGCAATGCCTCGTGCTCTTCAACGACATTTGAGTTTATGCCTTTTTCATGATCTGAGTCACTTTCGCCATAATCAAAGAAAACATTATTTTGTTTTCCAAAAATATTTCTAACTATCCATGAATGATAGTGATAATGATAATGATTACTTCTATAAATTATAATTTTAAATGAAATTATCCATGTCCATAACTTTACAATGCTTTATTTATCACTACAATAACAGAGATTAGCAATGAGTGAAAATAGAGAGTGTTTATTATTGAGCTCAAACCAACTGTCCCAAAATAAGTGAAAGCAATCCTGAGTTGTTCACATTGTTCAATAAGTTGCTTACAGATTCTAGCACTTTAAACAGAACATTAAAAGATTTTACAAAAAAATTAACTAGATTTCTAATTACCTATTTTTACTCACGATAGCTACTCGCTAAGTTTATGAGAGTGTTCATGTGGCTTTGAAAGGGCCTCAATGACAATGAGTAGCGTTAAGGAGCATGAAGAATTATGGCTTCTATTATATTGCAATGATTTAAAGCTTTTTCATTGTTGAAGTTATACTTATTTGCACCCGTTGTAATCGGGATGGGGTATCGGTCGAGAAACCGCGTCACGCGTTAGGAGTAAAATCCGGAAAGTGCTTTTTTATACCTTTCTTCGTATCTATACTTCAAAACGTCGGATTGATTTGAAACTTTGCATACTTATCAAGGACCTGTGGCAATGAAATATTAATTTTGTTGGGTGTAGTAAGTGAGCACTGATCATTGTAGCCAGAACACGAGGTGATTTTCATCCCCTTCAAAACGTCTGATTGATTTGCAACTTTGCACATTTATCAAAGACCGATGACAATGCAATATTAATTTTGTTGGGTGTAATAAGTGAGCACTCATCATGGTCACCAGAACACGAGGCGATTTTCACCCCCTTCAAAAAGTCGGATTGATTTAAAACTTTGTACATTTATCAAAGACCGATGACAATGGAACATTAATTTTGTTGGGTGTAGTGAGTGAGCTCTGATCATGGTTCCCAGAACACGAGGTGATTTTCAGCCCCTTCAAAACGTCTGATTTTTTTGAAACTTTGCACACTTATCAAAGACCGATAACAATGCAATATTAATTTTGTTGGGTGTAGTAAGTGAGCACTGATCATGGTTCCCAGAACACGAGGTGATTTTCACCCCCTTCAAAAAGTCGGATTGATTTGAAACTTTGTACACTTATCAAAGACCGATGACAATGCAATATTAATTCTGTTGGGTGTAGTAAGTGAGCGCTGATCATAGTTACCAGAACACGAGATGATTTTCACCTCCTTCAAAACGTCTGATTTTTTTGAAACTTTGCACACTTATCAAAGACCGATGACAATGCAATATTAATTTTGTTGGGTGTAGTAAGTGAGCACTGATCATGGTTCCCAGAACACGAGGTGACTTTCATCCCCTTCAAAACGTCTGATTGATTTGAAACTTTTCACACTTATCAAGGACAGATGACAATGCAATATTAATTTTGTTGGGTGAACTAAGTGAGCACCGATCATGGTCCCCTAAAAACGTTCTCGGCAGTCATTAAAAATACTATATACAGTTTGATTCACGACGATATGCAGAAACATAGGGAGCGCATTCATTTTGTTGGGTGTAGTAAGTGAGCACTGATCATAGTCACCAGAAAACGAGGTGATTTTCAGCCCATTCAAAACGTCTGATTGATTTGAAACTTTGCACATTTATCAAAGACCGATGACAATGCAATATTAATTTTGTTGGGTGTAATAAGTGAGCACTCGTCATGGTCCCTAGAACACGAGGCGATTTTCACCCCCTCAAAAAGTTGGATTGATTTGAAACTTTGTACACTTATCAAGGACAGATGACAATGCAATATTAATTTTGTTGGGTGTAGTAAGTGAGCACTGATCATAGTTACCAGAACACGAGGTGATTTTCACCTCCTTCAAAACGTCTGATTTTTTTGAAACTTTGCACACTTATCAAGGACCGATGACAATGCAATATTAATTTTGTTGGGTGTAGTACGTGAGCACTGATCATAGTCACCAGAACAAGAGGTGATTTTCTGCTCCTTCAAAACGTCAGATTGATATGAAACTTTGCACACTTATCAAGGACAGATGACAATGCAATATTAATTTTGTTGGTTGAACTAAGTGAGCACCGATCATGGTCCCCTAAACACGTTCTCAGCAGTCATTAAACATATTATATACAGTTTGATTCACGACGATATGCAGAAACATAGGGAGCGCATTCATTTTGTTGGGTGTAGTAAGTGAGCACTGATCATAGTCACCAGAAAACGAGATGATTTTCACCACCTTCAAAAAGTCTGATTGATTTGAAACTTTGCACATTTATCAAAGACCGATGGCAATGCAATATTAATTTTGTTGGGTGTAGTAAGTGAGCACTGATCATAGTCACCAGAAAACGAGATGATTTTCAGCCCCTTCAAAACGTCTGATTGATTTGAAACTTTGCACATTTATCAAAGACCGATGACAATGCAATATTAATTTTGTTGGGTGTAATAAGTGAGCACTCGTCATGGTCCCCAGAACACGAGGCGATTTTCACCTCCTTCAAAAAGTCGGATTGATTTTAAACTTTGTACACTTATCAAAGACCGATGGCAATGCAATATTAATTTTGTTGGGTGTAGTAAGTGAGCACTGATCATAGTCACCAGAACACGAGGTGATTTTCAGCCCCTTCAAAACGTCTGATTAATTTGAACTTTGCACACTTATCAAAGACCGATGACAATGCAATATTAATTTCGTTGGGTTTAGTAAGTGAGCACTGATCATGGTCCCCTTAACACGTTTTTGGCAGTCATTAAAAATATGAAATGTCTGGGAACGTAACCTAATAGTTTACACGTGTGTTACTAGTATCAGCTGTAATCTTTTAACTGTGTCCAGAGCAAAGATTTCTTCTTAACAATCTTGCTTTGAGTATTATAATCTTTTTATAATTTGTTTTATTTTAATTATTTAAGTCTTTGGGAATATTGGTGTCTACCAATATATCCGTTACACTCCCCCTGCTGGGTGTAAAATTGTACCACCAATTTTGTTTATTTATTTTCTCCCCTTTTGTATTGAAGTGAATTAAGACGATGTTTATTTTCAGTGTAGTATCTGTGTTTATGTTTGTAGTAACTCGATGTTTGTGGAATTGCTGATAACGTAGTATGAATCTCATGTTTAGCTGATAATGTAGAATGCAAGTGCTGGAATTCATGCGTTAGAGTTTCCTTGAAGGCAGTGTGGTTTTGCTGTGCCAGCATCAGGTCGGTTGCTTGATAACGGTTTGTTATTGTAGGCCTAATTAGAATTGGTGTTGTATATACAAATAAGTTTTTGTATATCTATTGGAATATGTAGTATTGTTGTTACTTTAGCAAGATGAAAATTCCGCTTGAACAAGGCTTCCTCTTCAAGTAATGAACGTTGTTAGACAATATGATTTCGAATTGTGTAGCTCCCCAAGGTCGACTCTTAGGTGTGCTAACTATATCTGAATTGTTGAGTTTGCAGTCACTAGGCTGTTTTCTGGCGTTGGCGTTATATACACATTGACGTTATCTGGGTGTCTTTAAATTGTTTACCGACTGTTATGATATTATCTACAAAGTTATTTAATAGATCAGATCTCGATGTTATTTACTTTTAAACACTTATTCAAAGTTTAATTGTTATTTAGTTTTACTTATTTAAATGATTACTGGTTTTTACTAAGGCTTTAGTTGTTGATGCAAATAAGAATTTGTATTACATTGATGATACTGCTGTTAATTACTTAATTAGTGCTTAAATCTAGTACTTGTTACTTATTTATAATTTCTAAAATCTAATTATAGACCGATCTCGATAATATTATATATTTTTAATTTCACTAGAGGCAGGATGTGACTAGTAAAAACTTTTGTTTTAGGAAAATGTGGCCTATGTTTATAGCGATATCTTGGACGAGTTTTGATCGAACGGTCGCCTATACAACCGTTCTTTTCAAAGAAGACTTTACAACCCCCAGTATGAAGACCGTCATTTCTGCTCAGGTCACACGTTGGTGTGGTTTTACCCTTAGAGAGGTTTTTTGCGGTTTTTGAAATCGGATCTTTCGATCTTAGTTTGGTATAGATTTTTGCCAGAGATGCCTAGATTTTGTAGGTTGGGTTTGGTAACACTGACTAAGTTCCAAACCTGTTTGCTTTTTTAGAATTTTGTGGATGATTGTGTGCACGGTTTCCATATTCAGGATTTCTATGTCCTTGTTTACCACAGCGATAACAAGTTATGGGTTGTCTGACTGGCCTGAAGATGGAATTATAGTTTTGTTGCTGAGGAGAGGCTCGCTGTTTGTCACTGTAGAGTACATTATTTACGTGTGTACACATCTGGTCAAGTTTCTGAAAATTTTGGCGTTTGGCATACACTAGGCAATTTCGCACTTATGAAGATAACCCCTCTAGGATAACGGTTGTGACTTCGGTTTAATTTTTTTCTAAATTAATAACCTATGCAGACTCCCTCATGTCTGTGAAAAATAGGTCTATCGGTTCACTATGTCCCTGCGAAGATAAAACAAATCTTGTGTAAGAGAACTTAATCTTTTTTTGCAGTACAAACAATAAAACTAGCATGCTTGCGAATGCATGAGTTTAATAGTCCCTGAGCATAGGTTATAAGGACCATATTTATGCTCGGGACAATATCGGGATACATATTTATATTATACGTAAGGAAATTCTAATTAAGGTTAGCACCTTATCCAAATCAAAACCATCAGCGCTAGGCAGAGTGGAAATCATCTTTTCAGCCGGATGACTCAGCTTATAAACTTGTGGAAACTCCAAGCCGGAAAACTTGGTGGTGAAACCACTTGTGCAACTCCTGTGCACTGGGGTGTGTTGTCAAAATCAGGATTGGCAGAGGTATGTGCAATTTGGCCGAAACTGACCGTCGAGACCGAAACAGAAGAGGCAGGAGGTAAAGTCACTCTTAACGTTGGCAAACTCGACACAAAAACTTTAAACATCTCTTTAACCACCACAAAATTGTCCTGCAACGTTTTTGCTAGGGCAGTGATATCATTATTTTGAAATGACGTTTTTTCGGCCAACACACGATTCAGGAGATCAATGCGCCTCCCAAAAACGGACAGCCTCGCCTGTTGTATGTACAGATCTATGTTCAAACAGCTATGTGACTAGTTGATCTAGGCAAAGGAAATTGCCAAGATGGCGTAATAAAGTAACACTGAAATGACAAGACGTGTTTCATTTACCAAACCTAAAATACAAGTAACATGGCGCAGTCGGTATAATTAAACAAAAAAAAAATAACAAGGAAAAGGATTAGATTACAAGCTTCTAAACAATGGACTCTATAATTAAACCTCAAATTGGATTCAACTTTAATGGTAACGTAGCACTTAATTGGAAAGTCTGGAGAAAGCGTTTTGAAACCTTTATTCTAGCTATAGGTGGAGAGGAGTTGAACGAAAATCGTAAGTGTGCTTTACTTTTACACATAAAAGGTGAAAGAGTCGTGGAAATTTATGAGACATTTCCAGTAAAACATGAAACTTTACGTGAAATTCTTGATCAGTTTGAAAATTATTTTGTTCCAAAAGTAAATGTGACCTATGAAAGACATACATTTTTCATGTGCTGTCAAGAAACTAACATGACAATGGACCAGTAGGCCTATGCTACAGAAGTTCGTCAAAAAAGTAGTACTTGTGAATTTGGTAATTTAAAAGATAGTTTAATTAGAGATAGTATAATATGTGGTATGCAAAGTGATAACCTACGTGAAAGACTGTTGCGTGAACATGAGTTAACTCTAGATAAAACTTTAGAGATATGTAGAGCTGCAGAAATTTAAAAAAAAACAGGTTCAAACAATGGGACCTCAAGAAAGTTCAATAGATAAAATAAATTTTGATCAAAAAACTAATTTTAAACAAAACCGAACTGAACATAACCTAACAAAAGATTCGAAATTGAATAGGGATAATGTTAAACCTAATTATTATAACAACAAAAGTCAGAAAAAAACAATATGAATTTTTGTGTCGTAATTCTGGCTATACACATTCAATAAATAAATGTCCAGCATATGAAAAGTCATGTAATTTATGTAAAAAGAAAAATCATTTTGCAAAGAATTTTAAATCAGTATCAAAAAATAATTATAGAGTACCTAACTATAGGCCTAAGGCTCATGTTCATAATGTAAATAATAGTCTAGATATTCCAAATAATAATGAATATGATGAAACCTTTTTAGGTGTAATAAATTTATTAGAAAATAAACATACTTTGCCTAAGCCAAATGTTAAATTTCAAGATTGAAAGGTAGTGATTCAAATAAATGATGTAGACATAAATTTTAAATTGGATGCTGGAGCACATGTAAATGTTCTACCATTTAATATATATTGTAGCCTAGGCCTAAATAATAATTTAAAGAAACAATTACACGAAAGTGACACTAGTTTAACAACATATTGAGGTGAAATAATTCCTGTAAGAGGAGTTTGCTTTGTAGATTTTAAGTACAATAATGTATGTAAAACTTTAGAATTTCATGTAGCAGATGTGGGCCAGAGGGCACCACCAATTTTGGGTTTAAAATCATGTGAGGAATTTAACTTAATAAAACGAGTAATGCCTCTAAAAGCTGAAATTAAGTATCAAGGGTATAGGCCTAATTCAACTATGCAGATTGTGTCTAAAAATCAAAACTTATTTGTTGGTTTGGGCAAGTTAGATATAAATTATCACATTACTATTGATAAGAATGTAACTTCTGTAGTACATGCTCCTTGAAGAATTCCGTTTGCATTTAGAGTAAAAGTAAAACAAGAAATAGATAATTTTGTTTCTCAAGAAATAATTGCAAAAGTAGATTATCCATCAGAATGGGTAAATTCTTTAGTAGTAGTCCACAAACCAAATGGAAAGATTAGGCTTTGTCTAGACCTAAAAGATTTAAAAAGATAGCATAATTCTTTGCCAACAATAGAAGACATTACAACAAAATTAAAGAGAGCCACATTTTTTAGCATTTTACATGTATATAGTGGATTTTGGCAAAAAGAACTAGATAGGCCTAGCTCAGATTTATGTGCTTTTAATACACCCTGGGGACGCTTTAAATTCTTAAGACTTCCGTTTGGATTAAATTCAAGTTGTGAAGTATTTCATACAAAATTTAGAGAAACATTTGAGGGTCTAGAAGGGGTTGACACCTATGTAGACGATCTTTTAGTTTGGGGGTCCACGGAAGAAGAACATAATGAGCGTCTTCAGGAGGTATTTAGAAGAGCCTATAATAAGAATATAAGATTTAATAAAAATAAATGTATATTCTCTCTTACAAGTATCAAATATATGGGTCATGTTTTTTGCCTATGGTGTTAGTCCAGATGAATCAAAAACAGAAGCTATAAAAAATATGCAAACACCAACTAATTCAAAAGATGTAGAACGTTTTTTAGGTTTGGAAACGTATGTTGGTAAATTCATTAAAAATCTTTCTGAGAAAACTGCTCCTTTACGCATATTGTTAAAGAAAAATTTTGTTTGGCACTGGGATAAACAAAAGGTTAATGCGTTTGAAAAATTAAAGCATTGTTTAATTACAAAGCCAATTTTACAGTATTATGATGTTAATAAACCTGCTAAAATTTCAGTAGATGCATCTCAAAATGGTATGGGAGCAGTACTTCTGCAGAATGATTTACCTGTAGCCTATGCCTCTAAGGCATTTACAGACACAGAAAACATATATGTAAACATAGAAAAAGAATTGTATGCAGTGTTATATGGTTGTGAAAAATGTCATGATTATATTTATGGTAAAAGTATAACAATTAACTCGGATCATAAACCTTTAGAGGTTATTTATAAAAAAACATTGCATCAATGTCCTGCTAGATTACAAAGAATGTTAATTAGATTACAAAAGTACAATTATGTTTTAGTTTATAAGCCAGGCAAAGAATTATATTATGCAGACACTTTATCTCGAGCATATCAATTGCAAAGTCCAGTAAATAATGATATGTTAAGTGAAAATGAAATTGAAGCTCAAATATGTGCTGTAGTTAGTAGTTTACCAATAACAGAAAGTAGGTTAAAAGAATTACAGATAAGTACAGAAAATGATAATGAAATGTGTCTTTTATACAGTCAAATTGTTAAAGGATGGCAACTATACAAATCTAAAGTACCAGGAGAGATTTTAAAATATTGGCAAATAAAGGAGGAACTGACAATAGTAGATAAATTAATATTTCGAGGAAATAGGTTAATAATTCCAATAAATTTGAGAGCAGATATATTAAATAGAATACATTGTGGACATCCAGGTATAGAGCGTTGCAAAAGTAGAGCCAGAGAACTTGTATATTGGCCAAACTTAAATAATGACATTGCAAATTTAGTAAGTAACTGTAGAACATGTCAACAATTTAGAAATAGTAATGTTAAAGAACCAATGTTTAATGTAGATTTACCTAAAAATCCTTGGGAGAAAGTGGCAGCAGATATTTTTGAGATTGGAGGAACAAATTATTTGCTGATGGCTGATTATTATTCCAAATTCATTGAAATATTTATGTTAAAGGATTTAACTTCAGAAACAGTCCAAACAGCAATCAAATCTATATTTTCACGTCATGGAATCCCAATGATTTTTATAACGGACAGTGGAAGTCAATTCACATCAGAATCTTTTAAGAAATTTGCAAGTAAATGGGAATTTAAGCATAATATAACAAGTCCAAAACATTCTCAATCAAATGGTTTTACTGAACGTTGTATACAAACTATTTAAAAAATGATTAAAAAATGTGAAGTGACGAACAGTGATCCGTACCTATCTTTATTAGAACTTAGAAATACACCAACAAATGATTTACCATCACCAGCACAACTTTTGATGAGTCGTAGACTCAGAAGTTTAATTCCAGTAAATAATCAATTGTTGCAACCCAAGATAAATTCACAGGCTGAAGTTAGAAAAACATTAAAATACAGGCAAATAAAACAAATGAAGTATTATAATAAAAGCTCAAAGCCTCTTCCTAAATTAAAAATTGACGAAAAGGTTAGGTTTCAAGTTAAGCCTAAATCAGTTTGGACTCCAGCAAGTATTATCTCGCATAGTAACAATCCGAGATCATATAAGCTGTTGACTAGTCATGGTAGAGTATTAATACGTAATCGTAAGCATATACAATATCAAGTAAAAAGCAGATCACCTCAATATTGTTATGATGAGGATTGGCCTGAGAGGAAGAGTAGTTTTAAAACGCCCAGTACCAAAACAAGCATAACAAAAACATACAGTAAACCACATTCTGTGGAAACACGAGACAACACACACAAAATTCAAAATGAGCAAGGTGAGGAAACACCGATTAAGACACGCTATGGTAGGAAAATTATTCCTCCTAAACGGCTAAATTTATAATTGTTTAACGTTAAGTATTTAAGTTTCATTTTGTAATTGCTGATTAATGTGTGTTGGAAGTATAAACACAAAGAATAGATTTAATTTAGTAGGATAACACAAAAGTTTGAAATTTATAAGTTTGTAATTATGTTTAAAATTTGTTTATTTTGTATAATTTGTAAACTTTGCACAAGTCGTCAAAGGAAGGAACTGTGTAATATTTTAATTACAAGAATTATTATTATTATTTTTAACAAAAAGTTATATGTAAAGTATAATTTTGTAATTAATGTTTAGAATCATTTTATTTTGTATAATTTGTAAACTTTGCACAAGTTGTCAAAGGAAGGAACTGTGTAATATTTTAATTAAAGGAATTGTTATTATTATTTTTAACAAAAAGTTATATGTAATTCTTTTTTAAAGTTTTACTAATTCTAAACTTAAAGAAGTGGGATGTTGTATGTTCAGATCTATGTTCAAACATCTATGTGACTAGTTGATCTATGCAAAAGGCATTGCCAAGATGGCGTAATAAAGTAACACTGAAATGACAAGACGTGTTTCATTTACAAAACCTAAAATACAAGTAACAGTTATGTTGTAAACTATTAAAATGTAAAAGGAATTAATAATAAAGGTTTTATCATAGATTACGATTTATACATGGGTAATCCTACATAAATCGACACGCAAGCCGTCACTTTAACAGTCACACGTGTATTTTTTTTGTATGTTAAACAGTCAATTATATTTAAAATATTAAGTGTAAAAATTGAATAATGAAGGTTTTATCATTGAGTATGATTTATCCATGAGCAATCCTAAAATATTTTAATGTAAAGTTTTTAGTAATAAAGGTTTTAACATAGAATATGGTTTAGTCATGGATAACCTTAAAATCCATAACTCATAACTGTCGCATGAAACTGTTTCCGTCTTATATAGTTTTCTAGCAAATTTAGCCTATGTGCTATGGACGAACATGTGCGTCCGCTTTAAAATATTAGTGATTATTACGTAGAAAGGTACAAAAATAAAACAAACATAATTTATACTAATTTGGACTATAAATATAAAAGATAAAAGGTCAGCTTATAGCATAGGAAATACGAAATTTGCTTAGCAGTTAATGTGTAAGGGATGAGGTAAACATCCACTAACATATTGGACATTCTCCATCACCTGAGTTACCGGTATGTATTTTAAATGCACAAGTATTTACAGGCATTCTTAACCATTTCAAATCTATATAATTGATATAAAAAACCAAATACCACTCACTGACTGACTTACTTATCACTATTTCTCTAAAACTACCGAACGGGTTGCCATAAAGTTTGGTATGTTGCTTCCTTTATGACCCTAGGTGTTCCCTAAGAAAGGTTTTCCAAAAATTAAAAAATGTTGCTGGTTTTGTAAGGGGGGGAGGGTCAAAGTTACTAGAAAAAAACAAACGGATTGGAATGAAATTTGGTATGTAGCTTCCTCTAGATCCCTAGGTGCTCCCTAAGAAAGGTTTCCAAAAAATTAAAAAGTTTAGGGTGGTTTGGAGGGTCAAAGTTACTAAAAATCCAAATAAGAAATACATAATGTTCTATATTTATTGATATGTTTTTGTTGCTAATATACATTTAACTTTGATTTGTCTATCCGTGCAAAGCCGGATCGGGGTGTAAATGTAATAACAACCCTAAAACAATAAACATTAATTACTATGAGGCGAAACTTTGGACCGTGTGTGATGCCACGGGTACAACATCTAGTCTATATATATATATATATATATATATATATATATATATAAACTAAATTCCACTCACTAACTCACTCCCACACTCACTCACTTACTACCTCATCACGAAATCTCAAAAAGTACTGAACGGATTGGAAAGAAATTTGGTATGTAGCTTACTTTAGGGCCATAGGTGCTAAGTAAGAAAGGTTTTAAAAAAAATAGAAATTTTTACTAAAAGTTACTAAAAATCCCCATAAAAATGCATAGTATAATATATTTATTGATATATATATATATATATTTAATATAAATTTAACTTTGATTTCTCTATCGATCCAAATCCGGATCGGGCATCTATCTATATATTTTGCTGCCAGGATCTATATATTTATCATCATATCTAAATAACGATTTAACTAAACATGGTGAAATCTCAAACAATATAAGTAGTGTCAGACGCGATATGGCGCCGGAAGTGGTGGGGGAAGGTCATTGACCTAGGGCAATGCCCCATTTTTTGGGTCTTTTTGGTTCCTAACCAAAGCAACGTCCACTTTTTTTGGTTCCTAACCTAAGCCCATTTTTTGGGAATTTTGGATTTTAGGTTTTTTGGTTCCTAACCTATCCTAACTTTTTTTGAAAATTTTTGGAATTTTGTATTTTGGGAATTTTTGGATTTTTGAAGATTTAGGATTTTTGAAGATTTTTGACATTTTTTGGATTTTTGAAGTTTTTTCATTTTTGGGGAATTTTTGGGCCGCCATCTTTTTTTTTACAGCCATCTTGTTTTGTAATAATTAATATTAATTTTAATTTAATTATTTGCTTTGAAAAAAGTTTGGATGTCTCCGAGAGGCGAACCGGGTACAAATTTATCCCGAGTCCACGACGTAGACCGTTAGTTAAGAAGTAACTATCTAGTAAAGTATATAAGTTTAACATCCGTCATCAACCTTGTATCAGATACAAGGTGTTATAGTGTCCATTATATTCCATTATATAATCCCGAACATCACCGATAGTCCCCGAGTAAATCCAAAGGGGACTTAGAAGAAATTAAGACCAGCGAACCGGTATTTTCCAAACGTAAGGCTCTCCCGCAACCCCCGCAATCCGTACTTAGGCAAAATAAAACTTAGGCTTACCATAGGCGCTGCCGCAACCACTTGTAATATATTTCTACCGGTCTTACCCTAACCAACTTTTAACCAAACGGTTAACTTCGTCGTCGTTTTTTCGTCGTTGTCATGGTCGTCGTTAACTTCGTCGTTGTTTTCGTCGTTGTTTTTGTCGTTGTCGTGGTCAACGTTAACTTCGTTGTCGTTTTCGTCGTTGTTTTTGTCTTTGTAGTTTTTGTCGTCATTGTCGTTGTTGAGGTCATTGTCAACACAGGGTTTGAGTAATAAGTTATGTCCGCTAATTAGGTTAATTAACGTTATGCCTCTCCAAGGTATTATTTGTTGTAGTTTGGGTTTGGTTAGTTAATAGCCAAGACCCTATGCTAGCCTAAGTATTTTTCCTGCGCCTATAAAGTCGAAATCAGGGTTGGACGTGGCGGCCACTTTGGAATCGATATTTGACAATCATAAGATGCAATATTTCCAGACTTATCAGAGTAAGGAATTTTTCAACGCGCACGTACAAAAATTAGTGCGAAAACACAAAATAAACCTTTACGCGACTTATTCCGTCCATAGTGGAAAGGTTGAGTCGTACTTTGAAAAATCAAATGTGGCGTGAATTTATGGCCCGCGGCAGATACGAGTTGGTCGATCTATTACCGAATATAGAAAAGCCTTACAATAATACCGTGCATAGTACTATGTCTATTAAACCCCGTTAAAGTTTTGAAAAAGCACGAGAACATGCTTTTGGCCAAATTGGCTAGTAAAAAAGCGAGCCTAAATTAAAATTAGATGATAAAGTTAGAATTTCCAATGGACAGATGAAGTGTTTACCGTGTACGCTATGGTGCCTACGAAACCGCCCACATATGTTTTGCAAGATGGTAAAGGTGAAAATTTAAAAGGCTTACGGGAAGAGTTGCTTAAGTCGACCGTGAACGATGTTTATCTCGTAGAAAAAGTAGTGCGTACGAAAGGTAAGAAAGTGCTAGTGAAATGGCAGGAATTCGACAAAACGCACAACTCGTGGATAGATAAGAACAAACTAGTTGCGTGAGACAAGGCACCGTAGTGGTACTTTTCAGACCGTAGAGGCTGATGGTCGTAGAGTCAGAGCTTAAAGAAGATCGTTAAAAGAAGGAATTTGAAATACGCTAACGAACCACCAATAAAGACACTGCGATAGCTGCGTCGGTGAGCGAAGCGAGCAGGAGTGCAGTTCCACAGTCTGAGTAAGACAGTTTCTACCTTAATATTTACCGTTCGACTTGACAAAACTAGGCGGTTGTTGGAAAATATCGCACTGTCTACAATGATGTCTGTTAATTTGTTTAAAATCTCTTAGAATTGTTATGGGCTCTGTGCGTACGAACATTTATGTGTGCAGTATGAGTTCCAGTTGACCACACACTTATTAAAAATTTTGCGACTGAACGTTTTGGCCCTCCTTAAGTAAATATATTATAACCAGAACGAGAAAATAACTGCGTAATCATGTACAAAATCAATTAATGTTAGGCTACTTGGAACGATCAACTAATTTTCGAAAATTTAGGTAAAGATCTTTCGTAAATTGAGAATTATCTCGTGAAATATATACTACTTGGGAGCGGCGTGACAGTGGTTAGCGCGGTGGTCTTCTTTCTTTGTTGACTCCTGTTACGAAAAAAAATTATCTGTCAAAATATGTGTTATTCAAACCCCAACAATTTTGAAACGGTTAAGTTGCACTTGAAAGCACAATTAGGTAATATCACAGTAATATAAAATAAATCCCCTGTAATATATAGAAGTTATAATATATATTAGGGGGAAATAAAAAAAAACTTTGTATAAAAATCATGAAGTCACATTCGTACATAACAATAACTTTACAAGGTTTTGACGGTAGCGCTTTCTGGTAGAGTATCTTCGAACTATCACCCCGTTCGACGGTAGTGCTTTCTAGTAGAGAATCAGCGAATTCATTAGACAGTAAAACGGATGCAATTCTGCCGACTCGGCTTTGTTACACATGCTAACATAAATTTTTGCTGATTCGTGTGGAATGTGTAAATCTACATCTTAAGTTTGGTTATGTAATTACGTATATCATACACAAGGGTGTGGCAGAGCCTAAAGTTAGGTTAGCCAAAGTTTTAGTTCGACTAAGTGTTGTTCGGATGGACTCGGGAGAGCCTTACGTTCGGGTAAGTAATTATAATAATTAAAGTTGTAATATAGCCTCAAAGTACAATCTATGCTGGGTTTGTACGGTATAAACAGTTATAGTTCAAGAGTGCAGCGAAGACTAAGTTTTAGTTCGGAAAAGATCAGATATGTCAGGGTCACCTAATTTGTGTAAAGATTTACATTTGCTAACTATTGGAATGTCTAGTCAGCATCTAGCTGGCGTGTCGATTTTAAAACAATGTACAGAAATGTTAGTCAGTTAGAGTTCAGAATGCTGATTCCCGTCTTTGTTGGGCCTTTATCGAGTGAATGAGTTAGAAGTATTACACTAAACAATTCGGGGAAAAGCGTTAAGTATAAATCGTGCTAATAAATAATTTAGAACATAAAATCATTATGGAAAGTTTTGATGGAAATCAAGGGTGCGGCAGAACCTAAGGTCGTAGAAGTGGTAGAGTATCGAGTAAAAAGAAACGCGTTATAAAAAAGAGATATGTTATTAATAGCCAATCGATTAAACGATACACAACATAGAGTAATTATTAATAATTTTAATGTAAAAGCTAAAACCGTGATTGTGTTACTAAGCTACCGAGTCTACCGACAAACATATGGAGGATTTATAATGAAACAAATTTTAAAGGTGGCTTAAAGAAAGTTTTAACGTTAAGTAATTACACGCGGATTCGGTTAAGTTTGGTTATGTAATTACGTATATCATATACAAGGGTGCGGCAGAGCCTAAGGTTAGGTTAGCTAAAGTTTTATTTCGGCTAAGTGCGGTTTGTAAGGGTTGCGGCAGAGCCTTAAGTTCGGAAAATACCGGTAGAAACAGTTTTACCTTACGCATGGGATGCGGCAGAGCCTTACGTTGAGTTGAGCGAATTTTATATTAATAATCGTTGCGGGGAATCTGTCTACACACGAAGGCGTTGAATAGCTGCCTCCGGGTACGAAATATATTTTAGAATTCGTTTGCACTTAAGTCTCCGTTAAAAACATTAACATTTCCGTTTTTTCGAAATTTTGTTGCATAATTTGGAGGAGGGGTGACCCCGGGGTTGAGTTAGACCGAATACAACTTGTTTTATTTTTTAGAAACATTACGTTACATTTTGGTCGGTTATGTAATTACGTATATCATACGCATGGTTTACGGCCGAGCCTAATGTTAGCCAAAATTTTAGATCGGATAAGTTCGGCTTGATCCCGGGCTGAGCCTTACGTTTATGTTAGCTTGGTTTTCCGTACATTATAACACATTTAAAAAAATAATTCTGGGTACAGCGAAGCCTAAGCTCGGTCAAGTCGGGTTTTGGTTCTGGTAAGACCGGTATACATAGTGTATATCATACCCACGGGTTGCGGTAGCGCCTATGGTTAGCCTAAGTGCGGCTTGCATGGGTTGCGGGAGAGCCTAAGGTTGGCAAAAAGTCTTAATTTTTACTAAGTGCCCTTCGGTTGGACTCGGGCAGAACCTTACGTTCGGGTTAGCTTGGTTTTCCATACGTTATAACACATTTTATAAAGATAATTCAGGGTACAGCAAAGCCGAAGCTCGGTCAAGTCCGTCTTTTTGGTTCGGGTAAGACCGGTAGAAATATATTACAAGTGGTTGCGGCAGCGCCTATGGTAAGCCTAAGTTTTATTTAGCCTAAGTACGGATTGCGGGGGTTGCGGGAGAGCCTTACGTTCGGAAAATACTGGTTTGCTGGTCTTAATTTCTTCTAAGTCCCCTTCGGATTTACTCGGGAAAGATCGGTAATGTTTGGGTTGTTATAATGCAATTTATATTATATCCCAACGACACTATAACACCTTGTATCTGATACAAGGTTGATGACGGATGTTAAACTTATATAATCGACTAGATAGTTACTTCATAACTAACGGTCTACGTCGTGGACAAGGGATAAGGTGGTACCCGGTTCACCTCTCGGAGAAATCCGAACTTTTTTCAAAGCAAATAATTAAATTAAATTTCTTATTAATTATTACAAAACAAGATGGCTGCCAAAAAAAAAGATGGCGGCCCAAAAATTCCCCAAAAATCCAAAATCTTTAAAAATTGCCAAAATTTCCAAAATTTCCAAAATTTTAAAAAATCCTAAATCTTCAAAAATTCCCAAAATCCAAAAGTTCCCAAAATTTTCAAAAAAAGTTAGGTTAGGTTAGGAACCAAAAAACCCAAAATCTAAAATCCACAAAAAATGGGCTTAGGTTAGGAAACAAAAAAGTGGGCGTGGCTTAGGTTAGGAACCAAAAAGACTAAAAAAAACTGGGCGTGGCCCTAGGTCAATGACCTTCCCCCACCACTTCCGGCGCATTATCGCGGCCGACTCTACTAATATATACTATTTATGAGATAGATATTCCAATTAAAACAAAATCCAAACAAAATCCCCAGGTCAAAATGTCTGCCGTTCAAAAATACAGTTCCAAAAGATGTCACATGAAGGTGATTCTATGGTTTGAAAAATCAATGTCTCAGGGTTTCACTACAACTGCAATACCGATTGTCACAAAGACAAATCAGTTGAGCTAGGTCCTATGCCGACATGTAAATGGTGTACAGCTATGAAGGGGTATTATAAATGACATGGTTTAGAAACTACGATTCATATCCAAAATAATTATGTAATAGCGAAGCATTGCCGGGTCTGCTAATATTTATTATAATATGACTATGCATTGTGCACTTGGCTATAAAGCTATAAGATAGACCAGTCTTTTAAAGAAAATTTCCGTTTCATACAAACACAATTCATTGTATTGTATAAATCGTTTTGTTTTACATAATATCAGAAGTAAAACAGGAAATAATTTCAAAAGGTCAATATATGTTTTGACCTTTTGAAACAAAAGCAATATATATTTTTTAATGAGCTTTTTGGAAAATGCCTAAGTAACCTGACTGCTGATAATAAAACTAACTACTCGCTCTAAAATACAGCAATGCAATTTAAAAGTCCCCATTTCCGGATTTACCGTTCAAAATGCAAGATGATTTAATGGTTTGGAACTCAAAGAAAAAAGCTGATCGTTTCGCTAACCACCAGTCCAATGTTTTTAAACGTTTCGAACAACTCACAGATAAAGAAAACACAGTGCTTGTAAATAAGGTAGACGACGCTGAAATACCACTCATCTCTCTTAAATAACTCCAACGCAGACGTAGATACCTTAACAACAAGAAAGCGCCTGATTTCGACCTTATTACAAGACGGATTATCAAGGAGCTACCAGATATAGCACTTATTAAATTACAATACATAATTAATCTCAAGCATGTTCCTCGACCATCTAAAGTAGCAGAAGTTATTGTCATAACAAAGCAAGGAAACCCACCTTTAGAGGTCACATCATATAGACCAATATATTCTCTCTTACCTGTAATGTCAAAGATATCAAATTTAAAAACTACTTATGAAAAGACTTGAGCCTATCTTAATGGAAAGAAAGCTGATACCGAACCATCAGTTTGGGTTCAGAAGTAAGCATTTGACAGTAGACCAGGATCATCGTATAATTATTATTGTGGGAAACGCACTCGAAAAAAATCAAATTTGTTCTGCGGTGTCCCTTGACGTTGCGCAAGCCTTTGACAAGGTTTAGCATAAAGGCCTCATTTACAAATTGCATAGAGATCCACCTAAACAATATTTTGAGATTCCAAGATCATACCTAGCACACAGATTCTTTAGAGTTCGATACGGCTCTGAATTTTCTGACTTGAAAGATATAGCAGCCCAGGGAAGTATACTCGACCCTGTACTCTATATAGTGTACACAAGAGATATATAGTGCATGATGACGAAACTGTGATGTAAAAATTTGCGAATGATACAGCAATCCTTGCGGTCGACGAAAATATTGATTGTGCCAGGAATAAGCTGCAAAGAACTTTAAACAAAGTAGTAGACTGGACAAAATTATGGCTCATAAAACTCAATGAAGACAAATCTACACATACAAATTTCACGTATAAGAAGATAGTAAACAACCCATTGATTGTCATTAACAATAAAGTCATACCCTGCGCTAAAATTTCTAAATATTTGGGTATGGCCCGGGATGTAAAGCTCAAGTGGAAGGAGCATGTTCAAATGAAAAACGAGGAGTTGAACATCAAGTATAGAAATCTTTACTGGCTGCTCGAATGTAACTCCAGACCGTCTATTAAACAAATTCAATCTTGCTTTACAAGCAAATATTGAAGCCAGTGTGGAAGTATTGCACACAATTATAGGGCTGTACAAAGAACACAAATACTCAGATGATCCAACAATTCCTGAACAAAGTAGCGCGAGGATTAGTCGACGCTCCATGGAATAAATATCTCCATCGTGACTTGCGAATTGACGTAGTAACGGAGGAGGTGAAGAGGTATGCATCTTGTCATGACATGCGATTGCGGAAGCATTGAAATCCTGAAATGCTAAGTGTACTGAATGTAGGTGGTGATATCCGTTGCCTTGGCAGAAAGAAGCCTCATGATCTGATGGCGTAATGAATCTGAGAGTTTTTAGTTTTTTAATTCTCTCATACACAGCGAACTATTAGTAAAAAAGAAAATCGTTACTAGTGAACTAGTTATGATCATCGGAGGTGTGTTTAGTGGATAAAAATCCCACAATACCATTGCGTGCAAAGGTGTATTTTTGAAGATTTTCACCTCCGGGAAATTTTTTTTAACATTATTGTATAACTTATAGAAGAAATACTTGATTCTAAAGTTACTGGTGATAAAATTAGGCATATGCTTTGTTCTATTACAAATATACTTGTTATTCTTAATAACAGGTAAAAGCTACCTGATAAAGGACTTAACATCAAATAACAATTCAATTACTATTTTGAAGAAATAACTGGTTTGGCTATCATTATATTCCTAAGTTCATGTTAATCTTATTTTCTATGGCCTGTGTTTGTCTTCAGATGTTATAACCTTCATATTGTCAATAGTGGTCTTGGCAATTCGTTCATGTATTTTTCACTACATGGAAATTCATATATCATGTTCTAGGATCATGTCATTTCCGGTCTAAAGACAATTCCTGAATTGTCCTGAACATAAGGGATCTCTGTAGAGTGAAAAAAAAATCATTGTAAATAAATTAATTGAAACTGATGACTATATATCAACGAAACCTAGATATTTCATTTAAATTATAGTTCCGTTGGCTTGTACTACAACTAATTAATTTCGTTTGTCATTAAAATAATATAATGTACTTAAGTTTTTATTGAAATATAACCATTAGATATAGTAAAGTTCAAATGGCGTAAATTATGTTTAGTATACACAAAAATATGTTATTGAAACGTAGAGAACGCTATTAGTAATAACTTTTTAAAATTAACTTAAAAAATCTATATTTTTGTATTGCTATGTGTTTAGTAAAATCTTTTTACATTTTAGGTGATGCAAATACCTTTATCTGATGAAATAATAATTATTGTATTAAATTTTGTCATTAAACAAGTATTTTATCATCAGGTGTATGGTTTTATAAATATAATAATATTAATAAAAGAATAATTAATTGATTCATCTCAGTCTGCTTTGACAAATACTGTGACTTTGTATCATTGTGTCTATTATCTTATACAACTTTATAGCTTTGCACAAACTCAGCTCTGTTAGAAACTCGAATACCAAATTTACTTTGGAAACTTTGTTGTTAATTTGGTTGCAAAGTTCACTAAATGCTTGGAGATATGCCTGTAGGGGCGGATTCATTATTATTCACAAGACTATGTGCTGTGTTGCGAAACATTGGTACAGTTCTATGGGTATATGTTATGAAAAGAATTTTATATTTTCTTAAAAATAGCAATCTTAATAAAACTATTTTCAACAAAAATACCTAACTATATATTTGCCAATGTGGTAAAATGTGTTGTCTTTTGTTTAATATTAAGTTTGAATATGTGATTAAAACCAGTAAGGTATTGACTAATGAAACTGTAATTGCTATAACAAGTTCTATGGCTTGGCATATATTAGAAACCTATATAAATGTATTTAAGGGGGCGCTACCATTCCCGCAATATTGAATCTGATTCCCATAAGAGCAATGATACAGAATCAGTCCTTTTTTCCGTTAATTCATGGAATAAATTTAAAAATTTGGTTTCACTTTGAAGTACTGTCATATTATGCGGATGTTGATTGCCGAATACATTTTCAAAGACCATTTTATTGTTTTCATAACCGTATGATATAAATAGTAAAAAGTAGTATTCTTTATTAATTTTTTACTTAGTTGCAAAAAGAGATATTTCAAAAAACCTTAGCAATCAACACCCACAATCTATTTTACTTTAAGAAAAACAATACAGCTTTCGTTTTTTGACAAAAGTAACATAAAAATATGCTTAATAGTGAATGTATGTTTTGGTTATTTAAGGGTCTGCTGTAGTGGCGGTCATTTTTGATTTTTATCCCAAAGAGCAATGTTAAATTTCAAACTATTTATTTCGTTTACTTTTTATTATAAAATTGTTTGCAAAGTTTCATTTTAAGCTCAGTCACAATATGCATCTGTCTTGCAATTTAATTTTTTTTAAATGATTTTGATTTGTTATGTAATTGACATTTTGTAAGTACAAAGTTTGAATTTCGTTCCTAACCCAATAAAAAATTTATAATAGAAAACAATTTGCAAGCCGGATCCGAAATTTTATAAAGAATATTCAGTTTTCATTTCAACACTCTATTACAAAAGATAGACTTATAAAATGGTTTGAAATGAGGCAATGTCAAAGCCTTCAGCTGCAAGAAATTGCACTGTTTAGATAGGGATACAGTGAGAAGCGGTTGTGTTTCGGGTCGCTTTCTCGTTTAATGGAGCAGACCCTTAACATTGAAATTGGTACCCAACTTCGCCGATTTGAATGTAGGGAGCCGAGCCTTAATATCAATTATCTTATTTTAATCATTGACTTTGTACACATATTTACTTTAAATTTGAATCATACTAATACTTTATTTTATCATGTAGTTTTCTCGTAGTTTTACAAATTTCGTGGATCACTACTACTCTAATCAAAATTACTATTGAATTAAATAATTATAAAATATACATTATATTGTTTATTATGTTTCTTGATGCTATATGATTCACGTTATTTCTATATTTTAATGTAGTAATATATTATCTTATTAGGCTGGTTATAACGATAAGTTTTAAATGTGTACATCTTAAAGGACTATATAACGTATCGATTATTATATTTGTTTTTTATAACTATATTTGTGTAATCGGATACATCTCAGATATTTTATCTGGATATTTTGATCATTGAGAGCAAGAATTAAGGTCATAAGTACATTATTATATGTTTGTTTTACAAATAATAATTTGTTTTATAATGTTTGTCAATCTAGTTTTTATATAAAAACAGTGAATTAATTGTATTGTGTCAATCAAAAGCAATGAGAAGTTAATGAAATAAACAAAAAGTATTAGCATCAGTTAAAATTAAAACAATATCCAAGACATACAAAATATTGATTCAATCAATATTTGGCAGTTCATAAACCATTGTAGTAATACAAGAAAGCGTTAGGACGCCTGAGTGTGTTACCCAAGCCACATTTATGATATGTAATTATCTAAAATTTTAGTACGATTCGAAAGATAACTTAGGGCCGACGCACACGGGTCGACGCTCGAAGTGGTCGACGTGACTCCAGTCACTTTCGCCTCTCCCTTCCACTCAAGTTCCTTCGTTGTTGCATTGAGCTCCGCAGACTGGGCGTTCATTGGTCGTCTAGAACCGCAAGGATCCTCGTTTTGTGCAATTATCGTCTCTTGCGATTGGTTTGGAACGGGAAACTTCAAGCGAAACGCACGTTTCTTCGTCATGGAGGTAATTTTTATTTTATTTGTTTGCTTTGTTTTTGTGCTAAATTATTATTTTTTTTATTTAACCTGTGTTACCTCTAATAAATGTTTGCAAAGAAAAAACAATTTTCAATGTCAAATTTTCCTGCATTTGCCACCGTGATTTTTTCTGACTTTTATATTTTATTGATTCATGTTTATGTTTTTGTATTCGTAATTATATACAAAGATAAACATTAACGAATATTTTAATATAATAAAATATAAAATAAGTCAGAAAAAGAAAATCGAGGTGGCAACGACAGGAAAATTTGACATTGAATAATAGTTTTTTCTTTGCAAATATTATATTTCCATTGTGCTGTTGATGAGATGACACCGGTTGATTAATAATGTGCTATGATTGAGTTAAAATTTAAGTTCAAAAATAATTTTACTTTTTTTTTACTTTTTTTTTTTAATTTTATATTGTAAATATTCTAAAATAAAAATGTTAGTTGAAAACTGAGGTGGTCCCACATTTTTGAACGACAGTGTATATTGTTTGTAAAAATTCTGAAAACATTGAATTTCTGTCTCTAGGTGTTTAATGTCAAATTCGTTGGAGAAGTGGAGAAATACTATCAATTGTACAACTACACATTGGAAGATGCGATTAAACTGAATCGACTTGTGTGCGGGGGGCAATCGCTTGTGCCGCAGGGTTCGTACATGACGAGCACGACGCGCGAACCTCTCGACGCGTCTTAGATCGACCCGTGTGCGTATGGCCTTAAAGAATTCAGGATGCACCTCTGAGCTAGAAATATAATATGTGAGCATTCTTTTGCAAGTTATAATCGAATTATTGGTGTCAAACTTGATTTGAAACATACATTATTGCAAATTTAATTTCATAATGAAGATGTTACAATGTAATATTAAAGTTTAAGTGAGGTATACCTTTCCAAGCAATGTTACAGTTTTTCCAAACGAATATAAACATTATCAATAAAAACAATATGCTTAAACCCCTTAGTTATAAATATTTTAACAAGATAAAAACAACACGTAAACATAAATTTGGCACTATCTGTTTTCTATTGGCAATGCAATAACAAATTCATATTACAGATAATATTCTTAGGGTTCCTTTTGTTAAAGACAAATAAATAAACCATTCTGTAGTAATTAATTATGTCAAATTGCAAAATCGTATTGATAAAAAAATAAATTTTTTAAAGTTTTTTTTTTTT